>JAGQDJ010000054.1:0-297827 GCA_022885665.1 Triops longicaudatus
TAACCTTGCCTGACTTAACTAACCTATATTGTATAGCGAACCGCCCCCCTGCATATTGTATACCGATACAGCAGTTAGCGGGGACACACACACACGCTCACTCACCCATAAAAAATAGGCATTACATTTATTTGCACGCATGGTTTGGTGGGCCCCTGAAGTCTGTGGGCCCCTGAAGCCTGTGGGCCCGGCGCACTTGCGCCATTGTTAATATGGCCCTGGTCTGACTGTCTGCACTCTCTATGTTCAATTGTCCATCGTGCAAACATAATGATTGGTTTTTGTCTTTGTTTCGGGAAAATGTGCGAAAATCATTCCATATAAGCAATAATGCCGAAAAATAATGTCGAGACAAAAGGTCTATTTTGTTTTTCTTGATCATTCGAAATTTGAACATTTCAAAAAGTATTCATTTATTACACGAGAATTACTGGCCCCCTTAATAAGAGTCTGGGCCCCCCCTTCAAAAGGTGTCACGGTACNATTTCAAAAAGTATTCATTTATTACACGAGAATTACTGGCCCCCTTAATAAGAGTCTGGGCCCCCCCTTCAAAAGGTGTCACGGTACGGGGCTGCACGTGCGTTTTGCTCGAACCCGTATTTCAAACTGTCCCAGAAACTCCCAGCAAATGAGTGGAAAGAATATTTAGTGACTCGTAAGTTGAACAGCTTTGCATCATGATTGTTTCATTGCGTTTTCACGAGTAGCTTAAAGCGCTTCTCTCATAAGCTCGTAAAGACTACTCTTCAATTGCAAATGTATTGTGAAGTTATCTTCTTTCCCTCTTTTTTCTTTTCTTTGGCTCTTTCTGAAGAACATTGCTACACCCTTTCGTTCAAGAGCCCCTTAAAGGAAAGAAAACGCAAAAGGAAGAGTGATCGTAACACTTGAGATTTGCATACGTTATCAGGACGTTTTGGGAATTTAGGGAGGTTCCGGTAAAAGCTTGGCGATCATGTGGTAGCAATATGGTTGCTAATAGTTTTAGCGTAAGCTCGCCTTGATGACGCAGGACGGGTGGCAGCTATCGTGTTTAGGAAGAAAATCGAATAGATCATGTTTTGTGCTGGCGTCCTGTCCACTTTCCTTTTTATGGCTGCAGAAATGTGGGAATGGAGGTGCCTGCTGCGAATATTAAAAACCTCCTAAAGCACCTTTATTCACTCCATGCTGTCTTCCAGACCTTTAGATTGCTACTGATAACTTCAAGAAAGTTCTTTACACTTCTGAAATTTTCTCGCTTCCGTCAGGAACTCGAGACCTCGAAGAAATTCGCAAACGTGCATTTCTTTGTGCTGAAAACAGCTCAGGAACTTTTGAACTTGAACATGAGATATTGGGAAGATTTCCGTAGACCTGCGCTATCTAGCGTGCATCCGCTGAGATCGTTCCGAAATATTGACCACAATAGAAGAAATATTACTACAGCTTTTCCACCTGATTGTTAAACAACTTTCTGCAATTTTTTTTTCAAGTTAATTTGTTAATAGTATTGCTCACTTGTTTTCAGTGCAGCTGTTTTTTTAGACAGCGGGTGTGCAAGACTCAACGATTTTTGTCAGAATAACTGTCTAACGTGTATTTTCGAAGTAGTGATTTCATTTCGTCGTTCAGAAAGTAGATTCATTTAAAGTTACTTAAGAAGTTTCATTATTAAAGAAAAGCCCGCAGCATTTCTGTGGAAAAGGTTCATCCATTTTTTTCAGTTGAAAAGTGCCAAACAAACTGCTTCTAGAGAGTTAAGTACCTGCAAGTTCTACTTTAATCCCCAGGAAATGCTGTTAAATTCCAGAGTATTCCCAGCAATTGAGAAATTCATGGAAGCAGCCACACGTTTGTAAGAAGCCTTCCTCCCCAAATGCACTTAGTACATTTTCCCTTTTAGTACTGGTGGTGTGAAATTAAAATGTTTATTTTTTAATTAACGTTGATTTGCAGTAACGACAGTTTTGCCACAATTGTCGCAAGCCTACACGGGTAGCCAGTAAAAAAAAGTATTTCCATTAAGCTCAAGCACCACATCTTCTTATGGAACTATCGCATTTCCTTGAGCGATATATACTCTTAAGACTGGTAACAGTAGTTAAACAATGGATGACATATTAGCAAATTACCGTTCACCAAGTTTACTTGCATCTACAGAACCATCGGCGTTCGGAATAACTTCGGGTTGATTCAGTTTTTAATGAAGTATAGTTCCTTAATTTGACTGTCTTTCCGCGAGAAATCTAGTGGTAGCATTACTGACATAGGTTTGCATCGCGTCCTCGAGCTTGTAGCACCAATGATGCTTTGGATTTTGTACTAAATCCTGGTCTTTCCTGTATTATGTTATCTCAACCTTGTTTGAATCTACAAATTAGTTTTCCCCAAATCCCCGCAAATAAATTTTTTCTATGCTTTATCGCATATTGCATCAGAATTCCGATACCCTGAAATCTTCTCCCTTAGCGCCCCTCTTCCCTTCTTCTTTCGAACCTTATTGCTATTGATTGCCTTGTTTTGTCCAGTACCAACCAGCCAAAAGTATTCCTACTTTTCTCTCGGTTTTGTGCGTACACATGTGAGTGACGGCTGAACTGGCGTGGGGGTGAGGACTGAGCGTGGACGGATAAAAGCAACGGTTTTGTCTATACCCGATCATAGGAAAACTATAGAAAGTACGGTAACTATGCTTACCCTACATTTTCTTTGTGTTTATCGAGCGTGGAAGGAGAGGGGGATGGGAGGCGAAAGGAAAAAAACACCCAAATCGCTCTTGTTTTATCCGATTTAGGGATCATCAGCAAGTTTCCCTATGGAGCAATTCGATAAATCCCGAGCTGGGGTGTATATAACATTTGTCACCCTAGGCATCCATCTGGTGGACTGTAACTGACTGGACGTCCCAGAAATCTGGAAGAAAGTTTGATGATACCGCGGGTCGAAAGTTGTAATATTTTTTTTTTCTACTGGATCAGGCAGCAAATTCTGTGCGGTGATCACTCCAAGTCAGACATGTTTGTTCACTGATCTATACATTTCCTGTTAACTTTAGCTTAAGAAAAATTGAGTAGACAGAAGAAAATAGTAGAAATGTTCGGTCACTAATATTACGTGTGCAAGAGACATTATTTTACGAGCAGAAGAAATGACACTAAAGAATATTCGACTTTACAGATTTCTGTAGGCCTCAAAAATGACCAAGCAACGTAATTACCTGTGCGGTCAGATGATTTACTGCAGAACTAAATTCGAAAAATAGTAACGTTAAGTTATTTTAAAAAACAAATTTGCACCAAACATCTAATTGAGATTCTTAGAACGTTTTCAGATAGGGTCTCAAATGCCGTCAAAAAGTGTTACGTAAATCAAACTTAACTGTGAAAAATACAGTAATCGAAAAACTTCACTAGGTTGGTTTAATACATATTTTTGCGAGGGAAGATAATTTCCAAAAATCATCCAGTAATCTGAATACTTTAGTCTGAAGCTTGTGCTTTAGATGGAAATCTTCCGTTGAAACAGTAATATGTTAAAGCACAAATTCTTCGATAGTGCTGTCCATTGTTTTTTACAGAAATAGCTTCAGAGTTGAATTTCTCTCCCATCATTGTAGTGTTACCCTACTATGAAAACTTCAAAGAACACTTGGAGTGCATTTTGTAAGCTTAGATCTCTTTCTTTTTGAAGTTATTACAGTTTGAACAGCTTTATGGTCTGGAATTTTGTCGTGGAACGGCGTGTTCCGTTCTATTCTTTTATTTTTTTCCTTATTGTATTTAGAGTAAAAGTTATGACAAGTTCCATTTGGGTTTGGGAGATAGTTGAAATAAGGAGTGCGATGATCTGCTCACTTTATAGTTGCTCCACGGGAGTTGTCGCTTCCTTCTCGCCGTTGCATAGATTTTTTTTAGAGATGTTACCCAAAAGGAGAAATACAAGCGGCCAGTAACACTACCAGCGTCACGGCTCTGTCAATAAGAGCTTTGCTTTTTTCGCTCACCCTTCGCTGGTGAGAAGAACGGTCGAGAAAGGAAGAATAAGCTAATGTGCATCATACACAAGTGACAGTCCAGAATCTTTATTACTCACTGAAACAGTCCTTACCCGAAAACTACACCTTGATTTATCCATCCAAGCAGAAATGTCACAGAAAAAGCGCTTTCACGAAAAAGAATCTATATTTCTTTGCCCTTTTCTGATCCTTGCATAATCAAACGGTCTCCATAGGCCATATTTTGTTTAAAAAATAAAAAGAAAAAAGAAAAATCAAACTACCGGAAGATTTTTTTTATTAGAGTTACTGGAGTACATTTTGTTTCCTGCCACTATTCGTATTCTATATAAGGTGAGCTCCTTTCGTAAGAGAAGAAGTACGGAGACGTTTTTGCGTATGCAGATGAAAAACGAAGCGTGTACAGAAAATCTTCGTCCTTGACTATCTGTATGTCTCAGAAATTTCTGGATGGTATAATTCTGCAGAAGTTCTTGTTGCTGAAGGGGTGAAGGCCCAGACTCGGAAGTGTGTTGATTTTGCGTCGGCTTGACTTGCTTAAATAAACAGGAAGAAAATATGTCTCTTTCTTTTTGCAAGAGCTTGTGCGTTCGCGACTATTATATATTTATACAGAAGTGAACGATTTTGTTTGAAAATTAAGACGCAAATGTCATGTATCAATGTCTAGTTTGAGCCACTTCTAAAAATAAATGAAGTTAAATGACTTGGTTTTAGCTTTCTGGTTAGGATATTTTGTATTTACTACGAGTACTTTCGTGGAAATTTCGCCAGTCTACAAAATGACTGATTCAAGTAAAATACTTAAAAGTCCCACCCTGCTTGAGTAAAGTAAACAGCTACACTCCTGTCTTCAGTATTCTGCCAGGTCGCAGCTTGCAGTAATTTTATACCGAGTACTGCAATGTTCTGCAGAAGTATCTTGGCGTACTAGAAGCCTCTCGTCAAATATTCCTTAAGGACAAGCACTTTTGTGAAGCACTTGGAAGAGCTATTTCTCATATTACTTTCTACTTGTGCTTCTGACCTGACGCCGCAGCAATAATAGAAGTACCTGCGCGTAGTGGCAGAAATACGATCACCCTCAATTCGTACACTCGTCGCTTTTTGTCTTCTCGACTAAAGGTGTGGCTGTCGTTATACGGAATCAAAAAGCATTTTGACCTTTAGGAATCCTTTAAAAATTGCGTACTGCAAAGTAGAGACAATGGATCGAAAAGATTTAATAGAAACGCTGAAGCTTTACTCTAATATTAATGCTTCGCCAAGTAAGAAAACCGTTTGTGGCAAGGGACAAGACAGCGGGAATCTCTCTCACTTTTCACTTCTGGCCCTCAGCAGAAATCTCATTGACTTAAAGTGGGTACTACAGTATTGCCTCTTTTCAGGTCCCGGTACTTCGGGTTTTCTGATTTTTTTCTGGCTCTTCTTCTTATAGTTCCAGTTCGGTTGCTTTTGTGTGCACCCACATATGAAACTCCCTCGCCCGTCCCACTCAAGCTTTGCATTGCCATGCCCCTTCCACAGCCCCTCACCCCGATCCACCTACCCTTCCTAAGAAAGAAAAAAAATCGGAGGCTTAAAAAGTCACAAGACTTCGACTCCTGCTCTGATCAATAATAAGAGGTAGCCCTTTCTGCGAAGGTTTTAGCCTGCCACACAATGCTCGTCATCCCTTTACGAAGACCTTCTCCCGGTACCGAACATATGTCGACAAGAAAACCAATTGTTTTCACAGCATTAGACGCATAACATACCTGCGGCGCATCTTTTCTTTTTGCACTATTAACAGTAAAGAAAATGCGTTGGATACCTGAAATAGACTAACAGAAATTTGCAGAAATTACGTATTTCCTTCAGACAGTACCAAGTAAATACGAAAAAAGCATTAAATCCTGTTGCCCAAGTTTTCTTTAAAACGAACATAAACGTACAAGCAACTTTAGTGAAGTAATCTTGTAATTATAAGTTTAATACTAGCATTGATATTTCTCAAAGAAGCGGCCCCTGACGTTTAAAGATAGGATAGGGGGGTATGAAAGTGTCGTGCTTGGGTGGACGAAACAGGCAAGGAGCCGGTTACGTTTGACGTCAGAGTTCTACTTTATAAAATACTGCACGTAAGGTCGATTAACCGTAATTTTTGCCGGCATCTGAACCTACATGGGACAAAGTCATTCAAGAAATATTAAAGCTGCTTTCGTTTGGGTTAGAAAAGACATCTGTCAGTACCTTAATATATTCCCTAATACGCGACCTTTTACCTTGCCGTTAACCTTTCATTAGTATATCTACGTCATGCTAGACTAATTTTGAATAGCACTGCCTAGCGTGATTAATTATTGTATCGGAAGAAATGTGTCGGGCGATACCGCTGTTCACCCTAAAAATCGTTTGCTGGGGTTCTTTCTGTTACGGACTAGTGTATACCTACGCTGTATTATTGCCAGGGTTGCCAAGAATATGGTAGGAAAATTAAAGGGAAAGGGCAAAGAGTTGGATAGTTTTGGCACCGGATTTAACGGCATTTTCGGCCACACCACACAGTCAGTGATAATAAACACTGCGCAACAGGATCTTTCCGCCGATGCAAACGTGAAGAATGTCTGGCCTTGTTATGCTGCCTACACTGTCTTAAGGACACAAAGGATTTAAAGACCCTCCCCTCTTACGACATTCCGGTATCGGAAAGTTTGGAGATCAAAGCCATGGTACTCTTTGGAGAAGGAAGGAAAGGACGGGAGACAAGTGCAAGAACTGTCAAGTAGAAGAAATGTCCTTACCCGGTACTGTAGAGAACGGTGAATACCTGAGAGCATATAGGTAGTAATAGTGTCTATTGTTCACAGATTTTTGGGTACAGCGCCAAGAAGGGTCGGGGGTGGGGGTGGGTGAAAGAAAAGGGGGTGGAGGCCAGATGAGAAAAAGTGGGCTAATAAAGCGTCAATTTCGTCACCATCACTTGTGTCTGAATGAACGACCAAGACACACTGAGACCTCTAGCCAACTCGGTCAACTCCCTTTGCGTTGTTTATTGATTGGTTGCGCTGGAGAAATTCACATGCACACACACTCAGACACATTGCACGACGTACCGGCCGACGAGTCAGGTCGAGGCGGGGGACGACCAGGGTGGCAACGGTGACCTTGTTATGTAACCTTGACTCGGCTGACCTCGTTTTGCTCGGTCACTCAATCTGAAGACAAATTGTTGGGTGGTGTAGCTTCTTTCCCATTGAAACTAGTTGTTGTTGAGCGAAAGGTGGTTTGAAAATTTCCCGGGCCGGAATCTAAATGAGATGCGTACCCAGCGGATGCCGGGCGGTAAATGCTGTCGAATTTTGAACGCTTGACGTGTGTATCCCCGCCCCGCCCTTGTAGGTAGGTGTATACATGTGTGTAGTGTGTGTGTGTTTATATAAGTGAGTCCTGCACCTTTGGTTCCCGACCTTTCTTCCTTCCTTCCGGTAAAAAGTTAAAGGGTCCGCTGTGATTTGCGCAGTTCGGAAAAGTAATCTAGTTGGTAAACTGGGCGATTTTTCATAGGATATTATAAAAATGGCTTAAGCGATGTGCTGTTGGAGGAGGGGCTTCACACACCCGGTTTTTAAGCGTGTCGCTCAGAAGGCGACCTGAGTTGAAAGAGGCTAGTTACTATGAATTAACAAATTAGGAGCGCTTTCATAGGTGAACAATGGCAGCTGGCACTGTTGGGAAAAAGGGTGTAGTCAATTTTGATTTGTAAAACTTTTTTGGAGTCTCATTGTTTGAGGGAGTAGATCAAAGACTCCGGGTTTGTGTATTTTAGATCTCCACTTTGTGGGATTACTGGAGATCAAGAAGCTAGGTTGTCTAAGCTGAACCGAAGGTCGGTCGCTTCCCTAGAGTTGTCAGATAAACGTTTTGTTTACACGAAACATGCCATCGGTTTGGACGCTGTCCCTCCCCTACAGGATACATTTGTTATTTCAAGAAGAACGCAGATTATCAAATCGCGTTGGATCATGTTTGGAGGAATGGCTTGACAAAGTAAAGACACTTGGATTAGAACACGTACTTCAGAGTTTGACAGAATACTGTTGGACAGATTGGTGGTAATGGTAGTTCGAAGATAATTTTTTATTTATTTTCGTGTATATTTGAGATAGTTTGATCTCGACTATGGCTGCAGCAAGTATTTATGTCATTACAAATGAAGTAGATAAAGTGTACGGTATAATATTAACTACGTAGGGGGGGAAATGAAAGAATTAATGGAATTATAGATGCAAGCTTATGAAAAACTGGTTTTACAAGCGACAGAAAATGACGACCTGTGCAAGATTGGAGTTTATACTTTGGCATGCTTAACGGCGTTTTTAAGCTCGACAAAATAGACTTTTCCTACCAGTTCGAAAGACTTCATTTTCATTACGTCTCAGAGTCGATTGGTATTGTTTGACTATTAGAGAAGTCTCTTTCTTTGAAAATTACGCTAAACTGCTTCGATTGTGTCTGGCTTTGATTACATTCTCGAAGAATGAAGTTCGTCAAAAGTTGTAAAAATTAAAACATTGTTAGTCACAATTTAGTTCATAAATTTTAGTTTGACATTGTTTTAGAACCCTATTTTTTCTCGCAGCCAGTAAAAAAGTTCATCTAGACATCGAATGGAATTTTCAAACATTGGCAAAAAAAAAAGTTACGGAGCCGACCACGTTACAAACGAAAGGCGAAAATATTAGTATTATGTTGTACCGTCAGTAAAACTTTGCGTGTTTTTCACACTTCCGTTTGTTTCTTTTCAGGATTGTTTGTGACGTTGTCACAATGTTTGCTGCCTGAGAGGGAACACTTTGGCGAACAGTTTTTTGTGTGAATTTTCCAGTTCTAGAATACGAAAACCCAAGCCCAAGACTGGAGAGAAGAAGAAACGTAAAGAAAGGGAGCGGAGATTGTAAGAATGATGAATCCCAAGTACGAGCCAATGGCAAATGGCGAGTACCGGCTCGTGCCGCGTTCCATTCCAGCCCAGAATGTTGTGTTACGTCTGCGTTGTCGGGAGATCTATGGTAGCAAAAAACCTGGAAATCATTTATGGGCCTCGCGTTCCTTCTACCAGAATATATTCCCCAATTTTACTGTTGTCAATATTGACAGGCCGCCTTGTTTTCTTCGCAAATTCAGCCCCGATGGGAAACATTTTATCGCCTTCTCTTCGGATCAAACCTCGATCGAAGTCTACGAGTACCAGGGCCCTGCAGCGGCCGCGGATTTATTACAAGGTTTCACTGGCGAATACAGTCTTTCCGATACTCACACGGCTGAACTACGTTCCAAAATCTTTGGTCGATTCTTCCGGCTCAAGTTTGTCATCAACGTTTCCCCTACAGGAGAACAATTAAACCGAGAGTGTAGTTTGTTCACTGACGATGGTCGCTACGTCATTATCGGCTCCGCCAGCTACTTACCAGAGGATCCCCACCCCGCCTTCTTCGACGTGTACCGTAACAATGAATCCGTCTCGCCCCACCCCTTTTCCCGTTTAGAAGACTACTCGCTCCACATCGTGGATATCATCAGTGGTCGTTTGTGTGAAACGAAAACTTTCAAAACAGACAAGATTTTCTTGTCCCACAACCAAGGATTGTATTTGTACAAAAACACCTTGGCGGTACTTTCCGTGCAGCACCAGACAATACACGTGTTCAAAATCTCGGAAGGCATGTTCCTCAATGCAAAGAACATTGGACGCTTTTGCTTCGACGATGACGAGTTTATCACTGCGTCAGTCCCAGACGGACGAACTCAGCGTCCGTTTCGTGAAGTCACCATCAACTCGCTCAAGCATCGCTTATTAGCGTATTTGTTTCGCCGGGCTTTGAGAATAGCGGAAGAAGAAGGAAGCAATTACGAACTCCGCCGGTTTTATATGCATTTTGATCACTTCCGCTTGCTTCGCATGTGGAAAATGCAGTTACTGGATGAAGTACATTTGCTCGTCAAGTATGCCAGTGAAGACGTCGTGACGTTAAGGTCACAAGAACCCAACACTCAACCGTCGTTTTTTGTGGTGTATAATATGGAGACCGCGGAGGTTTTGAATGTCTACGAAAATTCATCGACGGAGTTTTTGGAACTTTTCGAGAATTTCTGTGATTATTTCCGCAACGCGGGCTTGCACTCAGAAAATCAGTTCACATGCTCGCCCTCTAGTAATGTCCACGCGAGGTATGAACTCTTTCGTTTTGAAGTGTTCCAAACTATTAATATGTGTAATACTTCTTTGGATGTAACATTACCCAGCAGTCTTTATATAGTATGAGAAATTATTGTACGTGTCCCTCAGATTTCCTGAAATTTTAACATGTCATGGTCAAATTTTCAAAACTCGAACTTTCCCGCCCAAAAATGTGTCAAGAAAGACGGTTAGAAATTTCTCACATATTTTGCAAAAGCCTTCTTACTTGCGAAAATATGATAACGTCTATACCTTTGAGGAAACTACTAATAATGCCATATTTAAATCGAATTGTATTTTTAACTAATTTTCTTTTATTTGTTTTCCGTTCAAGAGTTTTGCACGAGCGGTTCAAACAGACCATAGTCAGCGCTCGATTTGGCGGGCCGTTGGAAGCCACCAAACGACTTTTAGCCCAATTGCCCATCTCAGCCCAATCGTACTCCAGTTCACCCTATCTGGATTTGGCACTCTTTTCTTACGACGAAAAGTGGATTTCGGTTATGGAACGGCCAAAAGCGTCTGGAGAGCATCCTATACGGTACTTTATTTTGTATTTTTTTCTAATACCCTCTTCTGCCTTTGGAGACAAGAAAACTTTTTTGTCATATTTTATATTGAAGTCTTTTCTTTTGTGACTCCCACGTGCACTGGAATGAAATAAAACCGTCTCTGTTTAGGTTTTACGCACGGGACTCGGGTTTGCTCAAGTTTTGCATCCACGCAGGCGTTTTGGGAAGAAATGCACCACCCACGGCTCGCCGACTCGTTGCTTTCACATTTCACCCCACGGATCCTTTTGCCATTAGCGTTCAGCGAACAAATGCCGAGTATGTGGTTAATCTGCACGTGAGGCACGTCAGCTCCTAAATACCCCCTAAATGACTCTGACAATGAGCGAAAGAAGCGTGGACGTCTCTGTTCTCCGGATGGACCAAAAAGCTACTACAAAGTTTTTTTGTAAAGATTCATGTCCGTTGTGAATGCTAAATTTCCCACAAAATGTTCCGCAAATACAGCTGAATCAGCGTTGTGTGATTATCCTGCGTATGGAATATTCGTGCACCAGGGAAATGTACAAAAGATTGTTCAGCTGCGCGTCCAAGACCGAGTAATCTCTTCCAATTATATGTTGGGCTCATAATCCGAGTAAGGATTCAACAAGTTTATGTTACGGGTTTTCACTTCGCGTTTGTGTGAACGAGGTTTGTGTTTACAACAAGACGCTTTTTGTAGACGTAATGGTAAAATACGAACATTTTGTTTAAATGAAAAAAGAATTTGATGTATTATAGCGCCACACCGCACCAGCTATTAATATTCCTGTACAACAATAACTAGGGGCCTGCGAGACCAAAGAACCAAAGTGGAAAAAAGGCTCAAAAAATGAACAAAAATTTCCTGGGAGGCTTTTTCGTCGCTTCTAAATAGATAAACCAACTAGAGGAATACAATGGAGTTAGTGTGCAGTACAAAGTGGACAAAAAATAGCTAGCTTTAAGTTTCAAGTTAAAAATAAAAAATTAACGAAAATTTCTATACCTAAGGGGTGAATCAAGTCAAACATCCAATTAGGAACGCATAAAAAAATTCATGTACGGTTTTTAATAGATACCACGAAAGGAATCAAACGTTCTACCAAGTATCTTTTTTTTCATTATTTTAAACCTTTAAGTTTAGTATCAAAGTCAGGGTTTGCCATCCTATGCAGCTTTTTTTTCTGTAAACTCCAGTGCCCCATCAAAACTAATACGTCAGGATAACACGTGTCTTGCACAGGTTTTCCAGCAAGCAGGCAGCGACAGAGGATCAGACAAGTGTTAATGGGGTTTTACATAGCCGGGCTGGCCAGTTTGCTCTGGACGATGGACGTTTTCCTGATAGGCATGGTGTCTGGTGTAGGAATAGTTTCGCCAGTAGATTGGGGAAGGCCGACAGGCGTAGGCCGGACTGGTGGAGGTGGAATTTGTCCACTGGGTTTCTGTTTTGCCATTTGGTAATCTCCAGAGTCAAAGTATTTTTGCTGGATAAGAACGACAGGTTAGACAAGATTGTGTAACATTTACGTTAACACTTGCGTTATCAGCTTACCCCTTTGTTTAAACGCTTTTGCAAGAACGCAGACTGGCCAGCTAACGGTCGCCCTTGGGGTAATTTAGCTTTTAATTTGGCTTCTTCTAGTTTCTCCATTTCCTAGAAAGAGTTGACAAACGAATGCTAAAGCGTGGTTCGAACTAGAAACGTTCGGTTTTGTTCCTTTTGGTAATACCTTGGCACTTTGTTCCATTTCCCTGGCACTACCTTGCTCTTCACTACCTTCTGGTTCTTGTCGGGCTTCTTGAGGCACAGGAAATTTATGTTCGGAGGCCATTTTGTGTGAATTAAGCTGGATATTTTTAACTGCTAAATGCGAAAACTTCGGAAGAGGAACGTGAAACAAACAAAATCGGTGATAACAAACTCGTAACAGCCCACAGAGTATACAGAGACGACAAAAGTCCTTTCCCTTATGGACCAAGTGTCACAGGCTCGTCCCCCTCAGAAGAATGTCCCGCCTTCCTGTAAGGGGGGATCCTCTAGAACAAGCACAAAGAATATACTATCTCCATGGTAACCCGCTGGCCGCTCGTATCCACCTACGGCCATATTTCAACCAATCAGTTTTGATTCTATTTCCAAAGCCCAATCAGCATCGACTCTGGCTCTTAAGGTCTTCCTTTAACGTCTATTTTTATGGGACATGCCTGTATAACGGCAAGTTATCTATACTAGTTCTATGCTACAGCCTCATGGACATTTGAATATCGACACAAGAACTAGAAAGTATCGAGTCCCAAAGCTTGAACTTTTGGAAACGCGAATAACGATCGGCTTACTTTTAAAGCAAAACCTGCTCGCTGCACTCGTAAGCTTGTACAGTTTTTGCATTACTCGCAGCTCCTTCTCGCCCTGCTTTGAATACAAAAACCTGCACCGGTATTTCCATAATATCTTTGGATAGGTTCATACGATGCTTTTTATAAAAACTGTCTCGTGTAACATTCTAGTTCTTTTATTGGTTTTCCGCGTTTTATTCGTTTTGGATTATTGTAGCCTTCAGAACTGTCTTCATCATTGAGATCAGTAGATTTAACGACAGTAGTATTTGAGAATCTTAAGCAATAAAATAGCATGGCAATTTTAAGGGTAGTAAGCTACAAAATCACCGTCGTACTCAAGAGGGTACGGCACTTCAAAATGATCTGCTGTGTCGGGGAAAAAACTGTACTAGTTAGATGGTCAAACTTAGCTGGAATAATTTTTCATCACTTAAGTTTGCACAAATTTCAAGATTAAGATAAGTCATAAATTTTAAAATTTACGTAATAAACAAATTGTGAATTTAATCGGAGAGGAAATCATTCCGATTCTTAAGCCGGGACTTTTCTTCAATCGATAAGAAAAATGACGATCAAAACAAGTCCACCTACTTAATTAGTAAACAATTGCACCTTGATATGATGAGTCATAAAATACGTAAGACTTAGCAAGTGCATTACAGTTTACGCAATTACCATTCTCGCTTGTGGCCTATTCTACTTAAGTTACCAGCTCTTGCAATCTTTGTTGCGAAAAATTACCAGCAACCCCGGGGCAACGAAAACGGTGTACGTGCAAGTAAGTTCGTTATGGATCTTAGGAATACGAACACATAAACAACTCGTTAGCTTCTGTAAACTGCGTCAAATCGTTTTACCATCTGTTTACTTTACACTAATCCGTCTTTTGCTTCGACAGTCTTAATCCGGCCACCGACCCGAAAACATGTCAGACAATCACAGCCTTGACTTAAGTGAAGAAGACGACGAGCTAGACAATCACAATTCGGAAGTGCCCGAATTTAGTGGTACCCTTTGGAAATGGACCAATTATATCCATGGTTGGCAAGATCGGTACATTGTGATTAAAGATGGCACATTATCCTATTATAAATCGGAACTGGATACGGGTTTTGGCTGCCGTGGATCGGTTAGCATACTTAAAGCCGCAATTAAAGTAAAAGCAAGATTTGCGGACACCCGATTATACATGAAAAGCTTTATAATGTAGGGACACGAGTTTGACGAATGTCGGTTTGATGTATCAGTGAGCGATTGCGTGTGGTATTTGCGAGCCCAAACGCCAGAAGAAAAACAGCGTTGGCTGAATGTGCTGGAAACGCATAAAGTAATCGACCATTCTTTACCATAACGTGTGATGTCTATGTATATTTCTCAATTTTGTTTGCCAAGTTAGCCATTCAGTAAGTTCCATAATAAGTTTTCCAAGAAAAAGAATGGATTTAATTGCGAGACTTGCTGGACGATATAGGTGCACCAAGTTTTTGACGTTTGATTGATTAATTTTCTTTTTAGTCGGTGTATGAGGAAAGTGAAGGCCTGAGACGGCATGGGAGCAGTGTTTCCTTAACTTCGAATAACATTTCAACAGCGTCAGGTTCTAGTTTCCGAAGAGGACGAGGTATTTCTGACATGTCTTGCAGTTTTTGTTATTTTTAAGACACATTCTCCTCCCTTTTTCTAAAGGTTTAAGGGAAAAACTGTGTGAAATGGAAACTTACCGCGACATCCTTGTACGACAAGTGGATACGCTTCAGAGCTATTTCGATGCTTGCGTCCAAGCGACTGCAGCCATTAAGCCAATACCCAACGGTAAGTCTTGTCACAATCCCTTTTCTTGGCTTTTTTTTAACTTTAGCTCCATCTCATGTTACTTGATAGCTCTGGATTTTTCAGAGAATATCACGCACTCGAAAGTAAAAAAGTCAAACTTATGTGTAAGAAGTTGTAGTGCTCTTTCGTCCTTTTTGTGTGGGGTCAACTTCTTTTTGTTATTTACATTACCTTTTTTTAACTTACAGGATCTGTGGAGGATTTGGACGAAGATTCGGACGACATTGAAACTGAGAGCTCAGAAAAGCATCCTCGTAAACTACTTGTTTTCTTCTGTGACATTTTTTATGCTAACGAATGGGGTGCTTGTCAATAGGTGTTGCTTTGGAAAAAGTTTCGCGCGACTTGCTGTTACAGCATGGCGCCCACGCTTTGGATTTCCGGGGTGAAGCGCTTACGTTTAAAGCCACGACTAGCGGTTTGTTGACCACATTGCAACACTACTTGGATCTAATGGGCCAGCGCGAAGAAGCCTGGAAAAAACGGTTAGAACGCGAAGTGGAGAAACGTAAGAAACTTGAAGAACTGCACCATCGCGCTCTCGAATCGGCACAAAACTCGTCCCAAAAAGTCATTGTTCGCGTGGGACCTGATTATGAGGTAATTAACTATTACATTTTCTCGCGAAGTTGCTTAATCTACATGTACAATGCCAGTGCATGTGGCTGCTTGTGATGTTTTATGAAGCTGTGTGGGAGGCGTGTTGAATGGATTAATTACGCAGTTCTTTTCATTACTTTATAGTACGCGTTTGTAATTATACGATACGGGTGTCGCTTTGTTCCACAACAGTGCAAGTGTTTCCTTTGTGCTTTAGTGTTACAATCGAGTTCTCATTAGTTAAATCAAATCGTCGTATCTCTTCTCCTCGTTCCATTCTTTTTTTCTTTTGTGTGATACATTTACATTAAAGTTTTTTAATTATTTACATTATTTCTTTTTACATTAAAAAATCAGTTCTCCTGTTATAAAAGTCAACGGGCCTCTCTTGTTTTATCTCGACAAATATTTTTATAGTTTGAAAAAGTTGTATCAATTTACCCAGTGTGTTATTTACATTTTGAGATCATCGGGGTCAACTAAAGATTGGAAACCGCATCGTTCTGCTTATTGAGGCTTGTTTGCCTTTAAGGCTTTTGCAAGAGATTCCGGATTAGGTTTCTGCATAGCGAAAGGGTGTCTAGTCCTCTTTTTCAAGCATTAAGTTGCCATAGGACTTCTCTACGAAAGCAGGCAGCAGTGAACAGGAAACGAAACCAAAACGAAGGAGGGAGTTAAGCAATTCAAGAGCCCTAGGGCAGTTGAGGACAAAAATGCCGCATAAAACCTTTTCGTGGCGAGTTAGTAGTTCATTAACGAATTGTTGGAAGAAAAAACACAAAGAGAATGGGAATTCTGTTTCTGCCGTTGAAACCCGTCGTCACGTAATTTGGAGTTCATTATACTGTATTTTCCTTAAATAACATTAAAAATATAACAATTATACACAAAATTTAAGGCTCCGTAATAGTCTTTGGCCTACGAAGGTGTCGATTTAGCAATACCCTAAATTGTTTCCTTATTAGGCATATTTCGTCTAATTCCAAGGAACAAACTTGCACGCAGAACTGTCTGCGCGGTTTAATCGTTACATTATTTTGTGTACCAATTTCAGTTCATCTACTATCATTTTGGAAAACGTGTTTCTCAGGATTTGAAGCAATTTACTTCTTTGTTTCACAGGAAGGACCGCATAGCACAATTGGAGAAGAGGAATTTTATGATGCAGTGGAAACGGGTCTAGATAAGTTAGAAGAAGAACAGGAATTTTATGAACGTCTTCGAGCAAAACAAGTGACCAAATTCAACTCCAAAGTTTCTGCACATCCGTTATGGAAAGAAGTAAGAAAAAATCCAAAGATTTCTTTTTATTTTCAATCGTAAAAATGCCTTTGGTTTTCTGTTCATGTAGATGTGTTGAGAAATTGTATTTTCATCCATTATTTCGTGAGAAAAAAACGATGCGATTATGCAAGAGAAACTCGAGTTATTTGACATTGTTTATTGACAGATCGATCGCGTTACACAAGAACAGTTGGAATATGCCTTAAAAGGAGTAGAAGACGGTGTGTGGCAACTTTTCGCCGAAGATGGTGAAATGCGTATGTACAAACGCGAAGAAGAAGTCAATGGATTGGCGGTTGATCCCTTGAAAGCGGTGCATACTGTGAAAGGCGTGACTGGCAGGGAACTTTGCCAGTACTTTTATGATCCTTCAGTCCGGTTTGAATGGGAAAGTAAGTTAACTTTGTAACAGTTTCTGTGTTATCAGTTTGTCACTTCAATATCCATTCGAAGTCTTTTTTAGGAAAAAAGTCTGTTTCTTTATTATTTTGTTTCTGTTTACAGTATTTATTGTCTGTTTTCAGATTGGACACCCTTGTACAAAATACTATTGGGATAAAAATCCTCTGTTCGATTGTTCGTTGTTTTGTCGTTGTTCATGACGTTAATTTCTTTTGCCCATGATAAAATATCTTTTGAACGTTTTTAGCCACCGTCGAAAACATGAAAGTGCTCGAAACTGTGTCAGACGATACAGTTGTCATTCTCCAAATTCACAAGCGAGTGTGGCCAGCCTCTCAACGTGACGCCTTATTCTGGTCCCATATTCGGCGCGAACCAAATGAGCAAGATCGTGATGGCCATGATATCTGGATCGTCTGCAACAATTCAACAGTACACCCCGAAGCGCCTGTATGTACACTATATCGCTTAAATCATTTAAATATTTTCTTTAATCACTTTCTTGTCTTCTTGGACAGGTCGGTGCAAGTAAATGCGTCCGTGTGGGATTAACGGTTTGTTTGGTCGGTCAAACGTTCCTAGATCCTCCTCCGGAAGGAGAGCCTGTTACTAGAGATCGTCTTACCTGCAAGATTACATATTGCGCTGTTGGTATGTTTTACATCAATTTTGAATAAACCTCGATAGTTAGCTATTCGTTCATGTACTATGCTTTCATTTTTGTCGTTTATTCTGAAGTTTGTGGCTGATTATTATTTTTTTTATATTTTATAGTCAATCCTGGTGGTTGGGCTCCCACGTCTGCCCTTCGTGCAGTTTATAAAAGGGAATACCCTAAATTTCTCAAACGGTTTACCCAGTATGTCATCAATAAGTGCAAAGATCAACCTATCCAATTTTGAAGAGAAAAAGAAACCTATACACAATTAGTATAATTAAGAGAAGGAAAGCAAGATTTGCGCCCAAGAAATCAACTTTATCACCTATTTTTTTTCTTGGAGTAGTATACTTGCTTTTTCTCAGTTGACCATTCCATAGACGTTTTTACCGTAGAAATTGTGATGTGGCGTCTGGGCTCATGTACCTCAAGTCAAAACTTTTTCTTCGTCCCTCTTTCATGAAATGACCTGAGAGAGGAGGAAAAATACTAATCAGTGAGAGTTTTTCTTGCCTCCTTATTAACTTCAGTTTTTTATTGGTAATTCTTGGCATTAGAAACATTTCGATCTTTGTTTGTGGTCCTTGTCATGTTTTAGTGGCCTGTTAATGTTGTTTTTCCTATGTGCAAAAAAGTCAGACTGTTTTTCAAAGTGCCTTATGGCTTGTGCCCCATATTGCGAAGCTTTATTTCGAAAAAATGGCAGAGTTAAAAAGCAAAAAAGAAAAGAAATGTATGTTTTACTGCACCGTTTTTCTCATGGCAGGCCATGCGTTCGATTTTTTTTTTCGTGGCGTGTTTGCTTTAAAGTAAGGAAAAATATCAAATTATAAAGAGAAAAAGGGTTTTCAAGATCTGAGATCTCCCAGTATTTCACAGTTGTTTCTTTTCTGTCTAAACAACCTTCAACGTGCAGTAAGAAAAGAAACGGAAACCCCGAATGATTTCTTTAGAATCTGGTCGCTTAGAAGTTTGCTTGCTATGTTTT
The DNA here is from genome assembly GCA_022885665.1 of Triops longicaudatus. Taxonomy (NCBI): domain Eukaryota; kingdom Metazoa; phylum Arthropoda; class Branchiopoda; order Notostraca; family Triopsidae; genus Triops; species Triops longicaudatus. The sequence goes on from JAGQDJ010000054.1 coordinate 18,865, forward strand.
CTTACCCAAGAGCTGAAAAATTACATTGTTTGAAACGAATTCAGAGTCAATAAATCATTGATGACAAGTCATGAAAGGAAAATGTGTTTTTTGTTTCACTGTCGCATTTCGAAGCTTCTCGGTTATTCGCTTTTTTTTATTCACAAGTAGCGTGAGTATTTACTCTTTGCTAGCTTATATTGTAATAGTATATAGCTTAAATAGTATACATATTCCAATTCGTTCGTTTATTTTTTTATCAGTCAATGCGAGCGCAGTGTTTGGTTTTACCTAAATGTTTGACAGTTCATGTAAACATGTGTGCGTTCTGAATTAAGGAGAGAACTGTAGAAGCCTAACCCAAATTTCACCTAGTTTTGGCAATGGACTGTCATCCATTTTTTAAATGTAAAGAATTTCTTTCTCAAAAAAGCGTGAGATTTAAATTTTAGCGGCAATGCTGTTATACTGTCTGCCGTTCACAGGTGGCCGTCGTCTTCAGTGACATACTGTAAATGTTTGTAAATAAGCAGAAAGCTAGCATGGAAAGAGTTATGGAGTGCAAGATTCCTTCCGATATTCTGGACGACTTAGGGAGGTAATTGACAATTTGATTTACTAGTGAAGTTCAGTCTTAAAATCTCTATGCGGAGTGTAGTCGGTTCATCATCAATGTTCCCGAAGAAGAGCGCAAAGATCTCGTTCGTGTTTGTTTTCAAATAGAGTTAGCGCACTGGTTCTATTTGGACTATTATTGCTCAGAAGAGAGGTCTACTTTGAAATCGTGCGGCTTCAAAGAATTTGCTTTGAACGTCTTTAGAGTAAGTTTTTAAATTACCATGTGGTTTGTCCAGTACTCATGCATCAATTTATGGGTTAACGTTTCTTTTTCTAGCACGTACCATTTCTGCAACCCCACGCGTCATCGTTAGAGTTGGTGTTAACCAATTGGCGAGAGTACAAGCAAGCTGTACCCACTTTTGGAGCCATTATCCTAAACGAGGAGATGACTCACGTTCTATTGGTGCAAGGATTTTGGTCCAAATCTTCGTGGGGATTTCCGAAAGGCAAAGTCAATGAAAGCGAAGACCCAGCAAAATGTGCTGCCCGAGAGGTAATCTGTTTGAATAATATTACGCAGTGTGCTGAAGACTTAGTAATGTAAAACTGCAAGTTTAGTAAAATGTAAAAAGGAAAAAAATGTTTAAAGTACCACCTGAGTTTATGTTAAAAGTTTCTTTTAGTATTGAGTTCTGTTTTAAGGTGTTCGAAGAAACAAATTTCGATATTTCTCCACTTATGGATCCTATGGACTACTTAGAGACGACTGTTCACGATCAATTAACGCGTTTGTATGTCGTGAGTGGCGTTCCCCATTCTACCAAGTTTACACCTCGGACACGGAACGAAATTCGCTCCATTCAGTGGTTTCCGGTGCAAGATCTTCCTGTATCCAAGAAAGACAATACGCCTAAAGTGAAACTTGGTCTTAGTCCCAATTGCTTTTTCTTGGTTTTTCCCTTTGTTAAGTAATGATTTTTTTCTCTGTAACATTTTGTGTCATCACAGGAGTTTTTTTAACACGGTTTTTCGTTATAAAGGCTCATTCGTAGCTGGATTGCTGCCAAGCAGCAGAAAGCGCAACTGAATAGAGTAAAAAGCAGAAGTGTAGAGATGGCAGCCAGTACTAAGAAGAAATTACAACAAAACTTTCAGAACGCAATAGGCGAGGAACAAGCAAATTTTCTCGCCATGAAACAACGCAAAAATCTAGCAGTACAAGGACCAAATGCTGTACCTGCTGTTACTATTCTAGCAAAGCATAAAACTCCGCGTAAGCAACTCTTCCAGGGTAAGTTCGTTACATACGTGAACTGTTTTGTTGTTTTTCTTTTTAACTTGACATCCGGTGAGCGTTACTACTCATGGGTCAAAAAGAAAGAAGATAAACTTGGAGAACGCGGCATGTTAGTAAACCTGCAAGCATTTTTAGTTGTCTTTAATTTTGCACTTTTGCTTATCTATATTCATTATTTAAACCTAACTAGTAATTTTGTCCGTGCTTTTAGATATGGTTGAACCTGAAGTCAGCTTCTGTGCACCATCTTGGGCATCTTTCAAGTTGGACAGAAAGGCGTTGATGGATTGTTTCTGACGCAAATGCGACAGCGAGACCGCTAGTTGCGTGTCCATAATTACCGTGTATTCATTTTGTTACTCATGCGTTACCAAGTACCAGGTTATCTCCGGTACTACAAATCACTTAAAATTCCCTACATATGTAAACTTAACAAATAATCTTCGCACCGGTTTGAAAACAAAAATTCAAATAAAAAATATCTTCGTAGATAAGTTTTTAGTCAAGTGTTTTACAGTTTGGCGGTCTGAGCCTCTGAAACGACTCCGTTTTGTATTAAATCCCGTATGTCGCTTTCTTTGTACTCCAGTTCTCTCAAGACTTGAATCGTATGTTGACCAATGAGTGGTTCCTTTAAGGAACACGTCGCTGGCGTTCTGGACAAGATTGGCGCAGGATTTGGTTCATAACTGTCTTTTTTCTCGTTGTAAATAAACGAGTTTCTCTCAGCGTTGTGAGCATGTTTTGGTGCCTCGTCTAAGGACAGAACAGGTACTACACAAGCGTCTGATTGGGCGAAAATGTCGCTCCATTCTTGCTGCGTTTTTTGCGCGAAAATGGTGGCCAAGTCTTCTTTCGCTTTCTGAGGATTCGGCGGGAATTGAGGGTAATGATAAGGCGTTTGGATATGTTGGTTTAAAATCTTTAGGAGTTCCGCATAAAATTTGGGTTCTATAGCTCCAACGGACATAAATTTCTGATCTTTAGTTTCGTAAGTTTCGTAAAAATGTAAGCCACCGTCAAACCTAAACGGACGATGGTTAATGTAAAGTTTTGGCGGGAAATTACTTCCTTACCAAGTTTGGCCACGTCCTGCACCCCACACGGGCAAGTCGTGTGACTTATAGAGCCACGATCCGACATACGCTGCTCCTTCGACCATGGACGCGTCGATCACTTGGCCTAGGTTGGATCGTGACCTTTCGAAAAGGGCCATAACTACGGCTAGAGCGCATAACAAACCGCCTCCTGCAAAGTCAGCTAAAAGGTTTTGGGGTGCTACAGGCGGGGCGGGAGTTCGTCCGAGCATAGACAATATGCCCGACAAAGCTGCGTAATTGATATCGTGGCCGGCCATTTGGGAAAAAGGACCATTTTGGCCGAACCCTGTTAAACGAGCGTAGATTAATCGTGGATTGTCTTGCGTGAGACGTTCGGGTCCGAGACCGATCTTCTCCATGACTCCTATGAATGCAAATTGAAACACTCAGTGAAGGTTACTAAGAGTAAACGTGAGAATCAGGAAAGAGAAAGTTTGGATCGAGTTTTACCAGGTCGGAAGGGCTCAATCAGGACATCCGCTTTCTTGCATAATAGATGAACGATGTCGAGGCCTTGCTCACTTTTCAAGTCCAGTGCGATGGAACGTTTGCCTCGTCCTAGTCTGTCCATTGGTACGCTATCAATCTAAATCAGTGCGTAGTTCGTAATTACAGCGATTTGCAATCCGTGAAGTTTCATGTACTTTATCGACGCGAATAACAGAAGCTCCAAAATCGGATAAAATCATTCCACAAAACGGCGCTGGAGCCAAACCAGCCATCTCTATTACTCTGATTCCTTTCAGAGCCATTTTTTAAGCATACAATCTCTGCCTAAAGAACGCAAAAAGTAAATCGTAAAAAAACACTTCATCTATTACCACGCAACTATTTGCGTAGAAACATAGTAAATGCTATTTTACCGCACATTTTTTTACACCACGTATTTTTAAGCTCTCTTTCATAAACGTACTAATATAGTACTTCTAACATTTTCTAAAATAAATGCATTAAAGAATTCATAATAAATTTACCCTTGTTTGAAAAAAACCCTTCAAAGTCGCGCAGCTAGGATTACCACTAGTGACAAATTGTTGTTTATCATTTAGAAGTTCGGGGTTCCAGATCGTGACCGTTGCTTTGGTGATTTAGGCGCAAAAAGCTCAGTTCTCAGTTCGCTTGTGTTGTTTTCAGTTGGGTTTGAAGTCGTTGTCGAAGCAACAGGTAAAAATATGAATAATTCTCCCTTTGTTTTGAAGCTTGGAAACTAATTTTGGTTCTAATGTTATAGAGGGAATGGGGGACACATTTCGAGCGAAAGATATTGGCCTTAAAGTTCAGAAAAAGTTTTTAAGCAGGGTGTCTACCAAAGGGGTGGCCAAAGTTTTTATAGACGAGACTTCCGCAAATCTGTTAGATAATGTGTACCGACTGTGTAAAGCTTTCGTAAGTATATAGTTTTAGTTTTAAAAATAAAAAAAACTGTTTGCTGGTGTCGTTTTTAGGCACAGAACCGGAAGGAGGCTGAGAAAATAGTCAAGAACATCATTAAAATTGTGGTTAAGGTTGGAGTGTTAGCCAAAAATGACCAGTTTACTTCGGAGGACTTGAAAATTGCGGATCAGTTCCGAAATAAGTTCCATTCCACCGTCATGACAGTCATTTCGTTTCATGAAGTGGATTTTTCCTATGATCAAAAATTCCTTTTACAGGTACTTTTTCACGTCTTGTATTGTTTTGTGTGTTTAGTTGTTTTCCACTTATATATTTTATTTCTATAAATTACCTTCAACTTGTTCCAGTTGATTGCCGACTGTCGTTCTTTGCTAAAGCAGCTGGTTCAGCGTCACCTAACGGACAAAAGTCTAGGTCGCATTGACCTAGTTTTCACGTTTTTCGGTCAACCAGCATTCCTCGACGCGATTTTCAAGCGGCCGTCAGAACATCACGAACTAATGGGTCGCATTGTACAAGATATGCATACATTATTAGACGCAGGGGATATGTGACGTCACGCTTCTCAGAGAATCCACATATGCGGGCAGAAGTGTGTTAAAGATGAGGGGAAATGGGCGATTTGTTGGGCATTAACCTTAACTTTAGTATAAACGAAGGTGTTCTTTTTTTGCGAAGAGGCTAAAGTTTATTCTTCGAGCCTGTAAATTATTTCTTAACCTTCTTTTTTGTTGGTTAGGATATAGCCGTTTCCGTCGTGGACATCACAAATAATCTCATTCTTAAAGCAACAAATTCTTAAGGGGTAATTTATTTATGTAGTGTAGCCAATATTAATCCTAATACTCGGACCAAAACAATAACTTCGGGTGCTAGCCTCTCACCTTCTTCCCTTCCCCCAAGCAACCTGTCATTCCATTTTTCTGAATCGTGAGAGAAAAACTCGTGAAAGTGACAATACGATGACGCTTTTTGCAGTGATAAGTAGGAGCTATTCCTTATTAGGACTGCCTTGTCTCTCTTGCCTTGTGCATGTGCTGCTGCTTCGGCTTTATATTCTGTATGAAAGACATTCCAACGATGTGAGAATAAGGTAAAAACCAGGGTCTTTTTGTAGCTTTCTATGTATTTTGAAGAAGCGAACTGCATAATAAAATGTAGAAACAACAAAAAGTGTGTCGAGCGAAATGTAAAATTTCAGGAATATTTATCAGGTGAGAAACCAGAATCTATAACATGTGTGATCGTCACTTACTATGTGTACAATCAAAGCTTTTCGTTCGCTGGCAATGCGTTCCGCAGAAATTCGCGAATAAGGAAAGCCGCGAATGTGGGATGGAAATTTACACGAAAAGATATGGATGCGTTCCAAAATTCCCGAAAAAGAAAGTGAAAATTACAGGACATCGACATTTCGATCTATTCCGCACAACTAGAAGCTTAATTTTTTTAATGTTTAAATCTATTCTTAATTACACTGAGTTCCTGATGATTTTTTTTTGTTCTTTCTAGGATTTCAGTTGTCTTAAGCGACACGAGCTAATTTTATCGGAGCTATACCGAAATTTATGTCCAGTTCCTGATCCCGAAGGTCTGGTGGCAATTGGTTAAGATAGTGGCCAAATCTTGCTGACAGCTTACAAGGTACAAGTGACCCAGAACCCGGATGGACGCAAATATACCGTAAGCTTTTGAATTTATTGATTTTTTTTTTTTTTAAACCAATGGTTTCTGACCCACGTTATGCATTTCAGTTCCTTAACTCCATAGGAGGTACCCCCAAACTCCATTAGTTTTGTTAATACCTCTCAATTTGTTTACAAAAACCTTGCAGAGCATAACTACCAAAATAACTTGTCCAACTGTTACAATTTTAGCGTCAAAAATTTTCCCTCAAAAAAACTAGCGTGTGGTGACGAAGAGATTGTTTTCAATTTTTCGTTTCAATAAAAATTAGCAAATTTTATGCTTAATTTTGAACACTTTTTAAAGGGCTTTTTGGAGAAAAGCTCTTCGGCACTGCACGCTAAATTTATTACAGAATTTTTTGACAACTAAATCAGAAGAATCGGACTAGCCGTTTAGGAGCTATGGTCCGGAAGAGTTCCCCATGTGTGTCGCCCGACAAGCAAATTCGACAGCAAACATTATGTTTAATTTTGAAAACTTATAAAGGGCTTTAAAAAAAATAATCTCTTCAGCACCACAAACTAGATTTTTTTCAAAGAATTTTTTGAGACCAAAATAATAAGAATGCTATGGTCCGCAAGAGTTCCTCATTTTATTAGCCAGGAGCGCTCCAACTCTAGGAAAGAAAGCAAGCAGGCAAGAAAGAAAGAAAATCTTTCTTTTCTTCGAAGAAAGAAATATTTTTTTTCTTTCTTTCTTGCTTGCCTTCTTGGTTGTTTTCAAAAGAAAGAAAGAAAAAGCAAGAGCTCTCCTGGCGAATATGGTGAAATCTTGCGGCTCATAGCTCCAAAACGGCTTGTCCAATTCTTACGATTTTGGTGTCAAACAATTCTTTGAAAAATGTAATGTGTGGTATTAAGAGCTTTTCCCCAAAAAAAATATCCCTTTAAAAGTTTGTCAAATTTGCTTGTCGGGCGAAAAACATGGGAAACTCTTCCGGACCATAGATCCAAAAACGGCTAGTCTCATTCTTATGATTTCAGTGAAAAATCTAGTGTGTGGTGTCGAAAATTTTTTCTCAAAAAATCCCCTAAAAGTTTGCGAATTAAGCGTAAAATAAGAATGGCCGCGGGGGAGCTGACCACTTCTGGGAAATGACATAGGGGAACTCGTAGCCCCAAAACGTCTAGTCCGATTCTTATGATTCTAGTGTCAAAAATTCTTTCTTTCCTTTTTTTTTAACTTTTCTTATTGCTTACTACTATTATCAATATTATCATTATTAGCTTAGCTAGAGTTGGCGCGCTCTTGATCTTGATCTGGACATAGATCAGGGATCTGGATCTGGATCTCGAGTCTGGATTTAGGTCTCGGATTTGGACCTATATCCCCCGCTTAACGCGCTTATAAACCCGCTTTGCATTATTTCTTATGAGCCCATTGTTCGATCAGGAAAGGTATTCCGCGTATATTCACTTGTAGTATTTAGGAAAAGTTGAATGAAAAACTTAAACATTATATAGGGAAAAGTGTTTAATGCGCCTTCTTCAATGATTTCGTCTTTCACGAGTCTCAATTTCTGCTGGATGACACTGACTTGTTGTGCTAAGGCTTCTACATCTCGGACTACTCTTAATAGGCTCTGAAGTACTTGATTGGCAGTTTCTTCAACTGATATAAAGTTATCTCGTGGATATAAAGTTGTAGTTTCATGGCTAACGATGATGCAAACGTCTAGATTTCGATCAGTGCTTTCAAAGCTCAGTTTGTCAATTAAGTTCAGATTTTAGCTCCAAATTTGGCCGTTGATTTTTGTGCTTTTTAAAGTCTCGTTTTTTTTGCGAGTAAATTATTCGCTTTTTCGCAAATATAGAAATACTCTTAAAAATTCCCCATTTAACGCGAGATAATGTCACGCGCCTGCATCATTTCCATGCATGTTCTCGCTTAATTTTAAATTCTCCAAGTGACGTACGACTACGAGGCCCCTGTCCGGCTTCGACTTGTCCAACTTATTCGACAGTTAGACCTGTCGTTTTGTTTGACGGAAGATGCAATACTCTCTGACTAGGATACATATCGTCGTAAATGTCGCAGACCCCTCGCTCACGTGAGCATTTTGAGTCATAGTAAAGCATGAAACTCTAGGTGCTTTTGCACCATGTAGTTCTAATTATGGATGCTAAGCATTTAATTTCAAGAATTGTTAGTCTCAATTACTACAATATCTCTAAAAAATTGGCACCTTAAAACTACTACAAATAGTACATATTATATTATACACTGTCAATAGACACCCAGATAAAACAATGTGATTCCACATTGTATATCAATTTTTCCAGTGTATTTCTTTCGCAGTTCCCTCAGTACAATGTTTTCCACCTGCTCGCACCACCTGAACTTTTGTTCACGCCAGTACGTAAGCCAACTGTAACCCAGCATCTACTTTCGTCCCATTCGTCCTAACCCACACTTTGCGCGCTTCAACATCCACTTCAATTACTTCACCCTCTTGGATTTCAACTTTGCCCTCTTCGGGCTGTCCAAACACTGGCATTTTACGTGGTCCCAACACTGGATCTTGGTACCGATAAATCTTCACTTTCTTTCCATCTAAAATAAGTCACCAAACCAATTTTTATGTTGTCTTACCGCTTCAATTATTTTTTTTTTACCTTTAACATTTTTTTCATATTTTACCAAGCGCACCGCCAATTTCCTTGCTGTATCACCTTCCAGAACAGGTAAATTTACTTCGAAACATCCGCTAGATGGTTGTGGGTTCACAAATTTGACCAGTACACTGGGTTGGACGTAGAAAGTGACGTACGGGATTCCCGGTACACAATCTTCGCGAATTTTCTCTTCCGCCTTGGGATGATCCGAGTACATGACATTCAATCCTTCTAACTGCATTTACAATGTATGAAACATCAGTGAAAAGCCGTCAAAGTAATTCCTGATTTCAGCAAGCCTACCTCTAATGTGTAACATAAGTATCCCAAGTTCAACTCCAAGATTTCTTTCTCGTCGAAATCCATCGTAAGATTCAAGGCACCGATACCCTTCTTGCTGACATTTTCTTTAACTGCTTGGACAAACGGCATTACTTTTTTCATGTATTTTTTCAACTCCGGCTTCTGAGCTAACTCCACTGATAGCATCTTATTGTCCGGAGCGGTACCCAAACTCTAAACATTAGAAAATTAAACGTGTAACGAATAAAAAAAAATAACAAGAGAGCTTAATTTAAATAAAGATTACAAACAGGTACAAAGTGAGAAAATTTACTTCATATTTTTCTTTCAGCATAGTCAGAATAATGGACTGCCATTTTGGGTACGTTTTAGCAACCCAAATCGTGCCGTGTGTTGGCTTTTGACCGGCAGGAGAAGGTCCACCCTTTTTAGCCGCTTTGGCCGTCAGAGCGTTCAAGTAGGTTTTCAAACGAAGACGGAAATCGTGAGCAGCATCGTTCAAGTAACTTCCAGCTTTCAGTAGCACGGGATCTGCTGCTGAAACTTTGGGCCACGACGACCGTAGAATGCTTTCTTTCTAAACATCCAAACAAGCGAAGTAAGTTTTGTGACAAGAACACAAAGACGAATAAATACGACGAGAGAAACAGACAAAAAAGGTGAAAGGAATATTTACTTTGCCCAAGAGCGACCACACGTGCTCAGCAACATGGGGACAAATTGGAGAGAGAATTAGTGCTTGGCGCTCGATGTACTCCAAGATCAATTGTCGGTGCATGTCACCCATCACAAATTCTCGGTACTGGTCTCGCAGAGCCTGGAATTCAAAGAAACCAGACTTCAAAGCTTCTTTGAAGTTCATGCGCTCGTAGTGCTGCCGTGTTTCTTCAATTTGGAATTCCATCTCACTAAGGACATTAACATTACAGTCAGGTACAAGAAATTTTCTTGGCTTTCGCGTTACTTTTTAAAAACTCGGTCGTTGAAGTTGAATTCGCCCTGTCTTAACGATTCTAGGGAACTCAGGGAGTCTTTGACCCATTCAATCAAAGTGTACAAGCGTAGAATACCTTTGCAATTAAATAAAAACATAATTACAATAATAGACATGAAACTAAAACAACCTAATGTCGGAAATTAAGTTCGTTTTTCAACAAGTGTTACAATATTATTCTCGATCTCTGTGTGCTGTTTCCACTCACAGTCATTTTAATAAAAAACATAGTTATTAGTTAGTAAAGTACACAAAGATAAATAGAGCTCCATAGAAAGTAAATTTGGAAAATAAGAAGACAAACGACCAAAACAGGAGAAGCAAATAATATACAAGTTACCAGCATCAGCCATGGATTCCACAAAGTTGGCGTCTTCGATGGAATCACCGGAATCAGCTAAGGCCAAACGCATACCGTCCGCACTAAATTTCTCAATCGCTTCTGTCAATGTCATAAAATTGCCAGTCGATTTGGACATCTACCAAAAAATTCGCGGAAATCAATAATGTGAACTGTTACTGGGGTTTGAGAAACGTACTTTTTCGGAATTGAGAAGCAAATGACCGTTAGCTCTCACACTCCTCGGCCACTTTCCGGGCTCCTCGGGCCAAATGGCGCAGTGGTTGTACAAGAAGTACGTCAAATGATTGGGAATCAGGTCTTTTCCAGATACTCGCAAGTCTACCGGGTACCAGTATTGGAATTCGCGTCGAAGTCGCTCCAAACTGGCCGTTGAGATGGTTGTTTTCGGTAGACGAGCATTTGTGAAGAACACGTAGTCCCACACTTCCGGTGTCATTTCCTCAGGTCTGATAAATAATAGAAAAAGAATGATTCTTTCGTGGTCTAAGGTCCGAAAAAGAAAACAAATTTGTTTACGAAAACACACCCCAATTAAGCGAAGCTATCATGAAAATGTCAAAAGGCTTTCCGTTTCTTTTTATATCTATTTCGATCAAGCCGGCTCGAAAGTCATTAAATGTAAGCTTACTTGATATTCAATGGGCTCATTCCACTGCCGTCTATAGTTCCTCCTTGTAGCAAATGCGCTACAGTATAATAGGCCATATAGATCGTCGAGTCTGACAACGACTCAATCAGCCATTGAGGATCCCAGGGCAGTTTTGTTCCTAATGTCCCAGCCACAAAACCCCCATGTTTTTAAACACTTCTTCCAGGAGTTTCATAAAAACCTTACCCAAACCATAAGTACGCGAACAAGCATGTTCTCGAAGCCAACCCAAAGTGGCCAAGAAATTTTTCCGCACTTCGTCGTGATACGTTTCCATCTGATCGAGGGCTTTAGTAGCTTGAGCTCTCCATTCAGGCTCACCGTAGTCCAAGTACCATTGATTGCACAAAGCAACGACACATTCATCGCCAGATCTAAGGAAACCAGACCACAATATAAATAAATAAGAACTCTAATATCACGGCGCTCAATAAATTCTTAACACATTCCTTCGTTTTCCCGTGCAGCCCGTTTTGTAAGACATTATTAGTTACAATAATGCAAAAATATTGGTAAGAAATAAACACAACGATAAACCAAATCGAAAAATTTGTTCTCTTCAATGTTGTTAAAACTTTCAGAAAATACAATACATTGGAAATGAATACGACCACACAATTACAACTGTTTTATAAATTTAACGTGAACCCCCGGCTTACAATACATAGTAAAGACTATAAAGCCTTCTGTACTACGTTAAAGTATGAATTAAGTGCGTTTTCTTTCAAAGATTTTTGCGTTTTTTGTACAGTCTATTTTCTATTCCCAAAATTCTATTTTCTCCATCCTGGTTTCATTTCGAACACAAGTTAATCACAAATGCATTGAACGTCAGCCGAATCAGCAAATGTAAAGTTTACCATAGTCAATGAAAACCTTCTAACAGTTAAGTTCGCTGACAACCCCCAGAAAAACTATCAACCAGCTCGGCATGAGACCCTAACCCCCAAAATTGCGACTTTTGTCTAATTAGTAATTCACGAGTCCTACAAAACTTTACTAAACACAAGACCCCAGAACAATAGCAAACCAGATCTCTTAAACTCGTTTTTTAAAGTAATACAAGGAAAATATAATGTAACTCTATTGTGAAGAGGGTCTGTCGGATAATTAGAATTCGGTTTTGCAAAATATCCTCCATGGGAACAGAAAATCCTTTGAGAATTCAAACAGAAACACAATTCACAAGAATCTAATTGGCTATCAGCTTTTGCAGAACAGAGAATAATTTTTAAGATGAAATAACAATTTCCTGAAGTGAACAACTCTGAACACTCACAAAAGGGACGATATTCATAATTCTAAGAAAAACTCATCACAAACAGAGGAGCTGGAAGATTATACAGTAGGACGGAAGAAGGCCTACCGTAAAACACTCTTATAATAACTCTGAAAATAGATTTACCTCGAAATGACTTGTTTCTCAGGTTCCATATATATAACAGCTTCTTTCTTATCGATCATTTCTTTCTGGATGACTTTCTTAACATCCTGAATCTTGCCGCCAACATGAGGACCCACCAAGAGGATACCATCATAGAAGCCTTTCAAGTAGACCAATTCTTTGGCTTCCTGTAATTTCTCCTTGTCATTTTGACTCTGGATTTTAAACATGTCACAGGCAGTGACAGCACTCAAGTTTCCTAACTCGGGTACATCCACAATTGGGACCTTTGCAACAAAAATACACAAACAAAGCGGTAAAAATAGGAAACTTACAGCTTTCCTTCGAACAAATTTTATGCAAATCTTACCGGTTCGAAGGGAAGGACCATGTTGTCCTGGATATTGTACTTCTCGCGCAGGGCCGCCTTCTTTTTCAAATCCCGCAAAGCGGCATAATCGTCAGGCGAATCTGACGGCACGCTCGTTACAACACCGGTACCTTTGTCTTCCTTAATGGTCAACATAGGCAACGTATAAATGACCTCATATTTCGTCAATGGCGATTTCAAACCCATACCCAACAAATCCTACATAAAACAAGATACATTTTAAAAATATATAAATAAAACAGAAAATTGAATTGTAGCAAATAAAGGTTATTTAAATCGGCAAAATAACTGAAAAAAACAACAACAAAACAAAACAGCGTAAACAAAAAAAAAATACCATTCATACTTCGCCAGTTAGATCTTTCAAAATTTCAACTTGACCATCTTGGGCGGTAAAACCTTGGAAGGACATATTACGAGCAGCTCTTTGGGTGCAGATGAAGATTTCCTGGTTAGCCGTACGGAAGGCGATGTATTTCATGTCTGGGCGTACCCAGCAGTTCGTCTGGCCATACATCGTTTCAGGGCGAAGGGTGGCTGCTACCAGGAACACAGGTTGGCCTTGGAACACCCTATGTTGAGACACTCTTCGAGTTATTTTTTTTTTGTACTGCGTTCTTTGTAACGGAACTTCAGTACTGTACGTACGTTAATGACTGGGGCAGTGGTTCTACCGCCCGCATCTTAACAAGAGTGTATTCTTGTGGTCCAACGCCTTCTCCTGAAGCACGGTCGTGATCCATGCAAGGTTGATTATCTTTCACCGAGAAGATTGTGTAACGTTTTCCGTACTGAATCTTGCCCCTCTCTCGAAGACGAATGAATTGCCACCGTACAAAGGAATCGTAGTATGGATTGACGTCAGTCGTGATAAAAGAACGCCGCCAATCTACCTATATACCAAAACGCGATGTTCATTGCAGACTCCCTCACACACGTCAAGCATAACAAATAAAAAAAAAACGTAAATTTACACAATTACAATAACTTTTAATAAGAAACCTAAGAAGAGTAAAAAGTAGTTTCAGTTTACGTGGAGTCCCATGCGTTTCAGATCCGCAACAGTCAAAGGTGGGAAGTACTCGAGCCAGTAATTGGCGTCAGCAAACTTGCGAATTTCTTCATCGGACAAGCCCAAGCTTTGCATGATTTGCCATTGGTATTTAGCCGTACCAGTCTTGGCTGCAACTTTGCTCTACAGAAACATCCAAAAGTTTTCGGTATTAATCAGATTCCCAGTGAAGCAAAGCAACAAGAAAGGGTGTTACTTTTTTGCCTTTGGCTTTATCTTTTCCTTCGACTGGCTCATTTTTTGTGTTGTTGGCCGCTGCTTCAACTTCACTGGTTTGTGGAAAGTTGGGCGGGTAGCCAAAGTCTTCCATTTCCCGTTTCAACTTATCAGCACAGGCTTTGATTGGCATCCCAGTACAATGCATCCCGAAAGGAAAGAGACAACGTTTGCCTTGCAGTCTCTGGAACCCGACAGCAAACTACAATACCACCAAGAGAACAAAACAATTATGTCACTATCGTAGCTGGGTAGACGTTTGAGAAACAGTACCTCACACTTCGAAATTGTAAATGTGTGACCCAAATGTAGTCGGCCATTCATGTAAGGGTAAGGAAACGTCACAAAATACTTCTCATTAGGATTGGTTTCTGGAGCATGTTCCTCAAAAACACCTTCAGCTTCCCATCTCGCTTGGATTGCTTTTTCCAAGCCCAACAAGGTTTCGACCTTTAACCGGCCTTTCCTTTCCGAAGTTACGTCAGCTTTCGCCATTTTAAGGAAAAACCACCTTTAAATCAACAATATTATTAGTCACCAACTTAAAATTTCACGATATATTGTTTACCTAGTATTAACTATTGAGAAGCTAGAATAATTTAATAAATTAGTTAGACAAATTTGCACGTGTTTCTGAACAGACTGTAAAACAAACAGTCCACACCGAAACCATCGAGCGAACACGGAATGTGAATAACAAGGAGATGCTACCATTGGAAGTATAGCATTCAGCGCCTCTTAGTGATAACCTTACAAAGTGCTTATTTATTACTGCGCTATTATTTTTCTCATTTTGAAAAGGGGGAGATGATCAGTAATGTTTTGTGTGTTGCAGAATTGAGGTGTAAGTAAGTTACGCGCAAGCTATTTCTGCACTGCTGATCTGGAGATTTATCGTTAAGTCACTTGCATCTTTTCATGTGTAATTAGCTTTCATTCTTTGGACGCCTTAAAATGGGTCAATATAAAGAACAGCACAAGCAAATAGGATTTAATAACCAAAGAATGTTTTGCATAAATTCCAGATTTTTTCTTCCTTTTTAGTTTCTAAGTTATGGAGAGCTATTATTGTCTTTTGTTTAATATTATGAAAAAAAAACAACGTATAGCGTTAGTTGAGATACATATATATTGCTGACTTCCATGGAAGATTGGCGGTATCTCGGTAACATATCTTCATTAGAACTAAGTCTAAAGTTTTGTCTACGCAGGCTTAACGGGGTGTCAAAATTGCAAAATAAAAGAAAATATCGACATGGAATTAAATTATACAGACAGAAACGAAGAAGTCTTACGTAGTATAGAATCGAATGGTCACCGAAGTTAACTATCGAAATCAGCACGACGTAAGTTTAACCAATAAATAGTCCGTTTAACATCCTGTGTTTAACCTAAGAATTCTTTACATTCTTTCCAGCGTTAACTAAGTAGCAGAAGAATTTTGCACAATAAAATTATGTTTCGTTTTCCGCAAGTTTTCGAAGAACTTTTGAAGATTATGTCAATGTTTCTAGGCGTTATTAACGAATCCAACACATGTTCCTTTGCATTCTCTCTCTTTAAAATCATGGGCTACAGTAATATTTTAGAGACCGTAACTAGAAAAGGTTATAGCTGTATGGCGTAAAATCACAAATTATCTGTGAGCAGCAGACCTTATTTCAGCTGTAATTTACAAAGGAAACTGCACTGCGGTGATTATGAAAAATTAGCTCCATATTTAAACCGAAACTGCAGAAATTACGAGCATGCAACCTCCCGCAGAAAACTTTCTCAGCTGAAACTTTGGCACAGTATAACGTCTTCACATTCGCCAACGCCTGTGTCAAAGTAGTCGAGAAACGACAAAGTAAAAAGCCGAGCTGTCATTAATCTAGAACGAGTGTCAAAACAAATCTCAAGGGGTGAAAACATTAGCCCAGTATAACCCCCCAACGCAAGCTTTGTCTTCCTTTCCGGAAGTTAACCTAGGCCGGCAGATCCTCGAGCTTAAAGTAACGATCTTTCTCAACGTCTTTCATTTTAGCTAATGAAGAAAATCTCAAACCTTTGCAGAACATGTTTTCGACACGGCTCGCCGTGGTTACAGGGATTGTGAGAACTTCTTCTTACTTTAAAAGTTACTCATCGCTGAAATATTTTCCATCACCCAGACCTTTTTGATTAAATAGGCATAAAGAATTCAAAATATGTCCACAGTGAAGGTGAGAAAGAGCAATTAGTTACTACTGAAATATTTCCCCCTCTGGAAACACTACTGGCTGCTGAAAAAATAAACGCCAGCTGCGGAAGTAAATAGATGCACTGAGGTAGCATTCTTGCCTTAATGGCAAAAACGCACTACTACTGCTTTCAGGGCAGATACATTATATAATTTCTAATGTGCTCCAGTATCACAGTAAAATCTCATATTACTATCGCCGCGATTTCTGATAGAGTCTGCTGAAGCGACTTCTATGATAAGGAGAGGTTCAGCCTTATCTTTCGAGTGGCTATGATGCTATGATCGTTGCATTAGACTTACGGTTTACAATCTGCAAGAAACTATCCTATTTATTTCCTTTTTCCTCACCCAGTGCGCAAGCACCGTCACGTCGACTTTCTCGCTAACTTACGGTTCCACATTTTTTCGCCCAGCTTCCCTCGGAGGTCCAGCCAAACACATCCTTTCACACTTTCAGTTGCTAGTAATTTACAGTCTTGAAAAATGCTGTAAAAAATAAAGAAAAATACACAACACTTGACGAGTTTTCCAAAGCGTAACACTTGCCAGCACAAAAGCTCGTGATAGTGATATAAAACGTAACTTACCCCCAAAAGCCTACTTTTCCTTCCTCTTAGAATGGGGAGAAGATCATTTACTGTAGCACGCGGCCAGACTTCTTGAAAAGACTTCCCTTAAAAATTTTTAAAAAAGAATGGAGAATTAGAATGTCAGATTCGTACTCTGCATATTTATAGAAAGAATGTTTTCCAAAAAATGAAAGTACGTTGTCATGACCGCCGCGACCAGCCGCATACTTTCGAGAGTATGCCGGATATCCGTTGACGGGGAAAAACGAGAGAATGGCTTGAAAGTTAAAAAGACGAGCATCAAGCACAAAAGGCAATCTGATTATCGATCAGTGTCTATTATACATGCTCAAGATGACGGCGGTTATACGTCTCCGCCTGTATGCATAGCGGTCATTTTCTTCTTTTATCTCTAGGGCCATTTCTTTATGGGGAATTTAAATTGACCCCAAACACGCGTTACGGAGGTTAAAACCTTGTCAATATCTTGTAAATAGCTAATAAATAGCAGTTGAAATTTCCGAAAAGTGTTAAACTATTTTTACAATAAAAATGACATACGGAAATATCCCTATATCATATCATGTCACCTATAATATGCGAAGGAAAAGCAAATCATGCACTGCCGGAGGGCAAGTGTAGAACTTATCACAAAAACTACGATACCATCGCCGGAGTGCTACCTTTTTCTCTAAAAGCGGTTGCAAAACACGAGTAGTGATTTGGTTGCACGCGAATGCTGTACGATAAAATGAGAATTTCCACAAACCTGCGATTTATAAGCTTCGCTGTCAAGTTCTGCAGCAATTTTCAAAAAGTCCCTGTCTTGCACTCACGGTCTACCTCAACGCGGCGCTCTCAAGTTCCAGCTCAAAAGCATTTTCCTTAAAATATGACAACGACACCATACAAGCTCTAAGTTCCTTTTGCCGGTAAGCCTACTTTATTCATTCCATCCGAAATAAAGCATAAAAGGGAAGTAAAAAAAATTGATCAGAATAAGTAATAGCGTGAAACTATTGATTTTTTTTGACACGGTTAAAAATAATATATAGTTTTTATTTCACAGCGATATTTAGCCCTTTGTAAAACTGAACCATAAAAAGGGACAAGATGCTTTGGCTAGAAGCAATATTTGAGATTACCTGCTGTCTGAAGCTCTGTTTCTTTACTCCGAAGGGAATCAATCCCAAAGTTGCTTTACTATTACCAAGCAAAGCGAGCGCTAGGCCTACAAAACTTGAGAACTTTTGATTACCTTGCACAATACGGTCTTCGGAATCAAATTACTGGGTACTATTGTCTCAACCCTTGATTGGTGGCAGCTTGCAGCTCGTGGGTACGCGAGTGTTGATAGCTCTTTGATGCCAACGCAAAGGAAGCTATTGTTGTTCCGGGACAGCAATAAATAAAATCCTTCCCAAGTTTTCTTCCCACAAAAACTTTCCCGTTGATTAGATTTTAACTCAGCTCTGCGTCTCTTGCACCAAAGCTTTTCGCAGTAATACTTTACTTTGCCTTCCTACTAATGAGTACAATTAAAACCTTGCTGAAAGGAACAGTTTGTTGCTTGCTTAACAACCCGCAACGGCCCAAGAAATTAAAGCGCTGGGACCAAACGTTCCTTGCCCCCTCAGGGCCATTTCTGCAGCAGCCTAACGGCAAGTGCTGGTTCAGAAAAATTTTCGCTGTGCTCTCGTACTCCGCAATTCCACTCTTGGGTACTTTTAATAGAAGCACCTAAAAACGTTTCTTCACCCAAACTTTTCTTCTTCCCTTCCCCATAGGACCAACTTTATTTTTTACTTGTGTGCTGCTGCATTATCCGCTTATTTTTGCAGGAAGCTCTTCCATGCTGGTGAGAAAGTCATTACTGCTCAACTAGAAATGTTATTATTTTCCTATCTAATAGCAGGAAGAAATTTGAATCGCCTTTTCGAAGAAACGCGCAGAAATGTCACATGACCTACAAACGTAATAATGAAAGGATTTGTCATAACAAAAATATAAATCTGATTGTCAAGAGAAACTGAAGCATATTTCTACCGTGCCCCTTCTCTTGCTCGTCTACCCTTCCAAATGATATTTCTGCCAATTACGCTTATTTTCGCTCCTGCACAGGAACCTTCCCAATACTTCACTGTCAAACGCGGTCTTAACATAACGACAAATTTGTTCCTAACCTTTCCAATCGCCGTAGAAAAAAAAAGCCGACGTTGCTCTATTCGCAACTTTTCCAAGCGTGTCCCGGAATTGCTGCAGAAGCTCTTGTAACACCCCAAGGCCACACTACGCGGATCAATTCCTGTCATTTGACAAGACAAGACTCGTCTTAATTACAGTTCACTCTCCATTTGAGTGCTGCAAACAAGACTTCTCCATTATACCACGTTAACACAGCATTCAGTTTGTGAATTCTGGTCATAGTACGTTCGAAAAGAGAAGATAAAATCTCGCCTTATCCTTCCGATAGAAACACAAGACACCAAAACCCTGTCTTACCATCACTGTCAGTCCATGAAACTCACCGTAAACTCTATTGCAACACGAAATAATGTAGTCCCGAATACGCTTGTTTTGTTTTCGAACATCAGGGTGAATTTAACTATGTAAAATTGTGTGTTAAATGAACAATCTGAAATAAGTAAATTAAGCAAAATTAATAATTTGAAATTCGATTTGGAACCCTAACATAGGGCTAAAATAAATAATATTAAATATTTTTTATTATCTATTGTTTATAAGCTAGAACTCTTTTAAGTTAACTAATGCACAATAGACCTCACAGAAATAAGTATTTTTGTTTGCAAGTTCACTGCACGCGTCCATATCGTCAACCCACTGTAAGCTAAGCATACGTGTATATTAAAACGCAGGCTCTGTGGTATCCAAAAAATTCATAACACCCCTTATTTGGTGAGCTGTTCGTTTTTGAAGACATCGATTACTTCGTCCGAGTTTCGAAGCTCTATCGTCCATCACTTGGAAAGTGCACAACGACGAAAGAAGATGAGTAGTTATTGCCAGCGTTTGGGAACAGCGTGATCCTGTTGCTCAATATATGCTCTAAGCTTTAACCCATTTTCCAATAATCGAGCCGGCTGCTCCTCTGCTGAAGAGCGTGAAAAAGGGGTACGAAGAGGGGTGTGTAGCAATACAAAAGAAAAAGCTTCTCTAACCCTGGGGGGAAACTTGGTTCCATAACTCAATGGAAACGAGAAAATATGCTTACAGTGTCACGCTCAGCATAGGAATCGTAATTGCCCTCTATCAATCTTACCATCGAGCTGTAATAAACCCAGTATTCAAGAAGCTCTTTTCCTTTTTACACTTCTTTGCGAACTGGTACCCCCATCTTTTATTAACCTCTCAGGGAAATTATATATTCCCTGACAAGCTACGTTCTCTGTGACCTAAAAAGAAAATGTTTCTCTTATTTTTTAAAAGCGTTTTTGCTAAGTTTTGTCAAACATTTTGTTTTTCGAACAAGGAAGAGGCCTAAAAGACACAAAATATGCAAATAATGTTTAGGATGAAAGAGCGGGTGATTAGTGCGCCTCGGTGGAAACGGAAGCAACAATGCAATGTTTAAAAGTCTCTCATTTATTTATTTTACTTTTGACGAGCGAACCAAAACTGGTGAAGCAGCTGCATTTTCTCCAGATTGTACTGTATTCCAGCAATTCTGTCATATGCTGCGAAGGCTATAAATTGCCACAACGAGCCTTCTTTATTTTATTGTGGGGGAAAAAAACTACAGAAAGGTAAATTTTAGTAAGTGCGCTTGGCGTTTACTTTCAGTACAGTTTAGGATGGGTTCAACGAGAACGATATAAAGAAACACTTATTGCGTGTTGAGGCTTCTTTTTATCTACCTTCACTAAGAGTGACAAGCGAAAGCTAAGGTTGCCACAAATTTCGTCCCACAAAACAGTTGGGACACTTTAACAAAAGCTTGAAAGTAAACTTTGGAGCTTGCAACGTGGTGAAGTCTTTATACAAGTCCGGTTATTTCACTAATTGCTACACGAAATGGAATTTAACACACCCAAAGCCAGCTATTTCTTTTGAACTACTGAGTATTTACGTAAGAACCTCTTTTGCGAAAAACATCTGATAAATCTGGCACAAGAAACTTTGTATTAAAAGACGACCACCACTTGTAAGGGCCTTATCATCATTACCTTCGTAGTACAGTACTATCTCTTGTAGTTAAAATTACTACAATTTACTTGTGACCGAGGAAGTGAGAGTGACATTTGTTGATTAATTTAGATAAAAAGCCCCGAATATCTTCAGTAAGATCGCTCGTGTTATTCATATTATTATGTCTGGGTAAATTTTTAATTCGTTATCAGCTCGAAAAAGATGAAAGCATTCAGATCCGTTAATGTCCACATTTTGATATCTTGTGGCTTTTATACGCAATAACCTACTACGTCATCCGCAGTTACCGACAAGCACATTGCTTTACGAATTCAAACACTAGTCCCGTTCCGCGTAATTCAGCTTGTAAGTCTCCACAGAGTAGTCCCATTGGCTCCAGGGAAATCTCCTAAATGAATCGTAGCTGACACTGTCACTTACGTAAAGTGCACTGAAAAAAATTGTTTGATTACCATTATTGCACAGTTCAGCATTTCATTTATGTTGTCCAGACATACACGATGTGGTTATCGAGTATGATTACGGTTACCCTTTCAAGCTTTCTTTTCTTTTATTGCAATTCTTTCATGTCGTTTGGGACTTCCGGTACAGCCGTTGACATAAAATTGTGCCTAAGTAACGAAATTGTTGGCGACTTTTCCTATTCTTTCGTCTTTCTTTGTGTTTCTGTGAGGGTTTTCACAGAAAAGAGCACTTCCATCACTCTAGTGCTGTCTATGTGAAAAAATCAGGTTTGTTTTAAACATAAAGCCTTGAATGGATGCTTGTGGATTTTATTTATCGACACATCTAACACCACTACTTTTTGCCTCACGTTTCCTTCGTGATTTCCCTTTAAAGATCACGGTGTATCTCGTTTCCATTATAACAAACACAAAAGAAGGAAGAAGAAGTATCTGCCCGTGTAGCTAATTTATCACACTGGGTGCCAAAAAAAGCTATGGTATTATCGATTGCAAGTCAAAAGAATTCAACGTAGGAAGCTAATTCCTGAATTAGCCTGATCCTTTTACCATTCCAAATTCGGGAAAACTAGTTTAGTAGAACACTGACGAATAAGTAAAAAATACATAGACCAAAAATCTACGTTTACACTGCATTTGGAGCACACAAATAAACAATAAAAATTATATATCAGAAGCAAAGGAATGAAGTGTTCAAGCTTATCTTTCAGATTACTAAAGTTTGCAATGAATATACTTACCAAACATGTTTGACGAGTCTCTGCACTGGGGATCCGTTTGCATGCATGTCAACTCTTTGGTGTCTGAGCACAACGCACAGCTTCGTTTGAATTTTTTTATTTGTGTGGAAGGAAGTGGAAAATGCTGCAACAATTCCAACCACACAGCCACATTACACTTGGCTTTACGAGGCTAGACTTAAGAAAAACAGAAAAGCGCCCACTGCGTTGATAGAGGGCTTTTTCTTGTACAGATTTTTTTTTTCTTTCCAGTGAGCGTGGTAAAGTGAAACTGAGCAAGAAAATTGTGGCTGCTCAAGACTGTCTGTAATTCAGGGTGCTGCAACTCCCTATAGGCTAACTGAGGTTGCACCATGTTGACGCTATTTACAAAAGATTTCTCAATGCTAGTCAGGTCCAGTCTCAGGCAATCAACATCTCCACAGTTGCTGACCAGCTAAACATTTTAAGGAATGACTTTTAAAGAACGTTTAATGAAAGGCAAACTTTTGCGTGAGATAGCAACGAAATAAAAAGGGAAAAGAAATACGAATTCTATATCGGTTGCTAACTGTTCTGGACCACAAAGTGTAACACTTTATCACTTGAAAGAAGTACACGAGGAATTTAGCTCCAGCTTCGTCGCCACATTAGCTCGTTAGTTTGGAAAAAAAACAAAAGCAATGGACGCCAAACTGCAAGCACAACTAAATGCATCTAACCGTTAAAACGCGCTTAACCGGAACCACGTGGCAAGTTACAGCCAATTTAACTTACTGACGCGACATCTGTTGTCACAACATGAGCTTAAAAGGAGTCAAACCACACAGCATTGTCCTGAAAGACATTTAGGAGGAACTGATAGCGTTACTTCTTTTTACCTTATTACAAACATTTCAGTACATATGCATAGGTAGCGGCACATTATGGAAACAATATTATTTTGCACCATACGAAGGATTTCATTACCAAGCCTGCATTGCAGAGGCAACTAAGGGTTATCTACTTATGGATTGAAACTACGGCCACAAGCATGGGATCTTCGTGCACTATCGCTGGGTGGCAAATTATCTTTGTGTAGCTAGATGCCAAAAGACAGAAGCCAGAGAGAAAGACCATGGAAGCCAAGACACGGAACTCAGTCTGTGTTTTCCTTGCGATAGAGTTCATCAACATGTCGATGATGAATGTGTGATAATGAAGAGCCCTTTGAAGCTAGTTTGCATCATTAAACAAACACGACTGCTCCCTCTTACCCTCAGAACAACAAACGTGCAACTTACCCTGCTTGCATTTCGGTACGAAATTGATACTAAATCCCACCTCCTCCCTCGTCTCCCTTGTAAGTACGTCGCTTTTTCAAATTCTGTAAAACTTAACGGACTTCATTCCTCACAGCAATGCAATCAAATTTTCGCTGCCGCAAAGAAGTAATGAATGTAATTTATATACTAGCTTTCCGCACATGATGATCATTACTGCAGTATCCATCTACATGGGGTGATGAACTGCACAGTAAATTATCCGGCTACAATTTCTTCCTGATCTTACTGCTCTGGCCTGTCATACTTTAAAATTAACGACCTTTCTGATAATTACAGCCTCCAGTTCTACGAGTAAAGACTAAACCCACAAGTTGTGATTAAAGGAAACACACTCATTCCAAGTACCGGCAAAAGAAGTCTTAACATGCAAGCCTGGAATGTATCTTGAAACTTCTTGTGGAAACCGGAGAAGAATTATCGGCAAACACAATTGGGGTTTCCGGAACCACTCAGGGTAAAGATTTTGTCATCAACGAGCCTAATAAGTGAAGCTAGAAGTGAAGGGTGCCACGTCGAAGGATAGGAGGCGTCGAGTTACCTCAACGTAAGAGAACAGCTATTGCGATAGACGTCGATGACAAATGAGACAAACCCATCCCCCGTCCTCATCCATCCAGATTCTCAGGTTACGGACAGAAATGTTCTCACAATACATCTTCTTCACCGAGGTTCAGCCTTTTTTCTTCGCTTACGTCGTAGCTTTAAAAAAAATGCTGCCAGTACCCGCCTATTCGAAATAACAAAGCCGTCGTTCCCCTGGGGAGGAATCTGGTGTCACTTCCACATCTTCTTATCATGTTAGAAAATCAAAGTCCACCATTCCCGCCCCGCCCCCCGACTCGCTTTCGAGTATTCGCTCAAAATGCTGCGTTTACCAAGGGTAGTGTAGCAATACCCCAGACCATGCGATGCAATTGTACGTCCCTGTAACCTATGCGAGTGCTCCCTACCAGCCTTATGGCAAATGATTATGTAAATCTTGACTCGCAAGCTAGAGAAGATTTTGACGGAAGATTTCGCGACGGGTACACATCCGCCACTGCGAGGTTTCAATAAACATGTAAAGAAAAGAGAAGCGATTTTGCCATTCTTTCCTCACTCACTGCTGCACAAATCCTAAATCGCACTGCAGAAGAGATGGAAAGACGACCCAAGGGTTAAGTTGCCTTTGATGTGATGTGACCCTTGTGCCCTTTCTTCTGAATAATGCACTGCTGGCCTTTGTGTCAAATGATCTATTTCTCTCAGGCAGAAATTTCCATTCCCAGCACGGTTTTTCTTGTCCATTAGAAGTACACTATCCTTTTTAAACTAGTATTGGCCATACGGAGCCGCTCAGTGCCCAGTATCAAAAAAGAGGGAGTCAAGTCGCTAACGTACCGGAGCGAACAGAGCTGCAGAAATAAAAAAATTCTGTCCTTCCCAAACCTCTGAGGATATTAGGAAAGAAGGTCTAGGAAAACGTAGTGATACACACAAATTTTCAGACAGTCGAAAAGAAGTGAGCAAGACCTGGATCTCGCGAGATTGCTGTGACGTACTCCCTCCTCCGATGACTGCCCAGTCGTCAGTTCTGCCTAAGACATTGTCGGGTGCAGACCTATCTTTGCTTAGTACGCTTGAAAGTGTCTTAATACAGCTTCGTAAGCAGTAGAGCTATTCACACGCTTTTCTAAAAAGTTTTTAAAAAAATTCAACCCAGGAGAAAAAGTGTGGCTATGGCTGTTCTATTACTGCGGAGTGTAAGGCTGTGTGAGAGCTTTGTAGTCAGCCGGTTCTTGTCTTCAGGTTTTTTAAGCTAATTTACATACGTTACATCGAGAACACAATTACGTTAAACGAAAACAGTCGCGAGAAAAGACAAAAGAAGCCAACAGCATATCTCTTGCCTTCCACCATCTCCCGAAGATGAAGTCCGCCGCTACACTTGCAAGCTGAGATGGTTTCATTCCTTTGACCATTTTAGTTGTCGCTTTTCCATGACCTCTCAGAAATTGTTGGGAAGGGATTTGAGGTTTCAAAAAAAGACTGAAAACGTGGAGTTTCTCTTTCTTTTGCAGTGAGTTCTCGGGGGAATTCGTCGGCGGAAAGTGCAGTTTGTTGTGTTGAATGCTCCAGTTCTATGTAAAACTTAGTTCTGGAGTTTATTCGGTGTGAAAGTCAATAAAAATTCCCTATTCAAGGTGTCATTTGTCACAAGTTGAAGCTTTAAAAAATACGAAAATCTGAGATACTTTGTTATTTCTAAAGGCACACCCAACTTGGAGATTCACTGCTTCAAAAATGTACTGGACTAATATCTCTTCAAGTACAACTTGAAGTACAGGATGTTCCTCTGTTGCTGAAGTAAGTGTCGCTGGAACCGTGAAATATATAACGGCTAATAGAAACAACTAGTGAAAAGGAAAGGGCCATAAGACTTGGTGTGCAACGCTCATTTTTTTCTTATGTCGAGAACAATTCTTCATCGGTTCATTTGCTCGGTGACATACCGCCGCCGGTTGGACTGCAGCAGCGAACAGAATGCACCACTCCCTCTACCGCTGTGAAATGATGTTGATAGTCCTAGTACATGTCGTGTTAGTGGTCTGTCTTCAAGAAGCTCATCTTCAGAGGGCTCATTCTTTCCTCTCTGCGTCGCCGTTCCTAGCGTCTAAGTCAAGCACCACTATGGGTACGTTTTATTATTCCTTTACGTTATATTGTTTTGGACTCAATCCTCTTTCCGTAGGTTTAGTTTCGTTTCTGCGAAATTAAAATGCGGAAGAGATCTCAGAACGTGCGGAAATATTCTTAATGAAGTCATTCATCATGTTCTGGTTGGCGCAAGAAAAATCTACTGGAATCTGTTCGAAATAGTAATGAAAGAAATACTCGTAGATTGCGGCTGAAACTGAAGCGAGCCACGAGAATTTATCTCTGCTGCTGAAATACTCATACAAACAACTAAGTCTTTGTATGCCATTTTGTATTTTAGTGGTGTATGCAGTAGTTTACTTTGCTGTTCTGCGACGATGAGACCATTTTAGCTTAATAAGGTCATTTATTTCAGCTCTGACTTTGAAGTTTATGCTTCTGGTACTGAGCAATTTATAGATTTAGGGCAACTCCCCAATGATGTTTGCATGAAAATGCTCACTGGAGGAGTTTCCTTAGGGAACACTTTTACTAAGGAAGCAATCTCAACGTATGCTTGGAGAATTGGCTTTCCTACGTTGAATTAATACGTCTAGCAGAAAGAGAGAAAAAAATGTTTTTGTCCGGACAGATGAACATGAAATCTAATGACAAGATATGTTAATAATGGATCGCCGGTGTGTGTTCCGAAAGCAATCTCAATGGGAGATAAATAAAAAATAGAGAGATAAACAGATGCTAGAACTCCCGTAGAAGTCTTCAATCATACTAAGTGCCCTCGTAATTCACAAGTCTGTATTAATTCAAATAGTAGGTATTACTTCCACATTGCAAAGGAAAGAAAGTTATCAAACTCACAAGGATTGCGTAAGCCGATCAGTTTACTTGAACGAGTTAAGTTTGGAGACAAAAAATATTCAGACCTACAAAAATTATGTCCGCTTCTTGAACACATTCTTCTAAGTTATTAACCATTTTAAACACTTTATGCTATAACTATCTCTTCAATTTATTGTAAATCAACGTACAGTAAAACCACGTTGCACGGACATGCAAGGGGCGGACAATATGCCCGTGATATCCGATTGTAAGCAATGTGACGTTTATCAAGGATTTGGTTCGGGGGGGGGGGGGGACGACGACTTTTGAGGGGTGTTACAATATGTAATATTTGTGGATATTTTGCGTTTCATTGCCTTCCCCATTATAAGGAAAACAATAACTTTGTTTCACTAAATTAGAAAGCATAAATTAACAGTAACCTATATTTATTATATTCTATTGGAAAGTAACAGCAGGACTTCAGCAATGTTCATGTAAAGAACGTATAATATAGATATGACAGAACGAAGATTTCTCGACAATGCCGTAGGCAAATACATTTTCTCATTGGTCTTCTCTGGTCTGTTAAGCTTATCCTATTCTTAAAGTTCCCGACAATTAAATCTCTCACAAAAGGGTATTTTCGAACGTATTTTTTAGATAATCTCAGCGTCAATTCAGATTATGATAACGAATGGGAACTAACTATTGTGTACAATATCGATTTTAATATTTAACAGTATTTCTTGCAGAAAAATGTTACATAATTCTATAAATTGTATTAGTACATTAAAAGTAATGCGTATACATTTATTAAAAGAACTTTCATGTTATTGCTTATGGTGGGCCATTCCGAGTTTTTCATGACTTGAGCTAAACAGGTTTTGACTTGCGTCATTCTGCCGTATTATAGCGTCTTTCATACTTTCTCATAATCTTTTTGCTCGTTCTTGATTCCTAGGTCATAAAAACGCATCCAAGGTTGTGCTGCCCGTGCTGCACGGTTTATACCAAGGCGATTTAGAAGAAGACGACAATCACTATCACGGAGCTAGCCATGGCCCGGTTTTTCTGCAAACTTCCCTCGAGTCCTACGTGTCAGGCTACGTGGGTACTACCGTGTTTTTACCCTGCACGGTAGATAATTTGGGACACAAGCTCGTAAGTTTCCTAAACTAGCCAAATGCCGTCAAGTCAATCACGCCCTCGGTCGCCATCATACCGCCTTTTCTCCTTTAAGCTTTTTGTTTTCGTTTCCTTCGCTTGGACAATTGCTAGTAATGAATGTCCATGAAAGAAATTTCGGATTGCTTTAAACCCGTGCCGGCTTCGTGCCTTCTCTTGGCAAATATTGTTAGAAATCCCTGTTACTTATTTTTGAAACACGTTTCGCACTGTTTTCAAAGGAGAACAAGAACGCGGTCAGGTAATAGGATAAAACTCAGAAATTAAGTACCATTGTAATCATATTATGTTAGCATACCCATCGTGGGTCAATCGCAGTTGTACTAGTAACTTATTTACCACCAGCCTTTATGAAAACGTTTACACTCCTTTTGCAACTATTGGAACCTCACTTTTATACCTTACAGGGAATAACGGGTACCATTTTGAAACTTCCAATTCAATGAAATGGCTTTTATCTAGGTTCATACATTCAGAAAAATTTATTAGATTGCTTGAGACGCCTTAACTCTGTTCTTCATGCTTTCAAATTAGTTTATCTCCCACTAGGTGTCATGGCTCAAGAAATGTAAAGACAGCTTGCATTTGTTAACTTTGGGACACTCTTCTTATACAAGTGATACAAGAATCAGTTTGGACTTCGTCTACCCTAATCAATGGAGACTTCGCGTCAATCTATTAAGCTTCAACGACTCAGGAGTCTACATATGCCACGTGGCAACAGAACCGCCATCCACAACGGAAGTCCGGCTCAACGTTTCAGGTAATAAAAAATAAAACTTTTTTTTCTTTAAATTCCACAAATACTGAATCTTTTTCACACATCTTCTCCTTTCACCTCCACTCGTTCTATTTTCACCTCCATTTTATTTTCACCTTCTCTTCTCAATGTGGACAATCGAATTTTCGTGCAAACATACATGGCTTTGCCAACAGACGAATGTAAGTTATTCCTTCTTAAAAACTAAGAGACCATTTTTATGACAACAATTTCTGAAACTTTATTCGAATCGCCTTAGTCAGTTCCAGATCCGGTGGTGAGTTTGGTAGATGCTAAAAACAATTTGTCGGAAGATCAATACTACACAACCGGAAGTGCCGTTGAGTTGAAATGTTACGTAAATCAAACTTACAATCGACCTTTACGGATAACATGGTTTTTGGGCGCCAAATCGCTCCACTTCGACTCTCGACGAGGCGGATATAGGTAAAGCTAGTCTTCACATCCGTTTTACAATTTATTTTCGTACAAAGACTCACTTCGTTTTTTTTTTTTTTTTTTTTTTTGTCTGTAGCCAATTCTAACATTAATATTATCTCCTAATGACGCGCGTACTCGCACTTCTGTAGACCATTTATTATGATCATCATGTTAGAATCAAATCTCGTTATAACGAACCGCATGGGGAACAGCAAAACTTTCCGAAGCTTCTTTTATCGGCAACTTTTTGAAAGAGTTGAAATATATTCTTGTTTCACATTCATTAATTATCTATGTAATTTTGCAATTCTACTGTTCGGATCTAAGATTTTTTCGATCCGGAACTCAACCTTTATGATTTCGCACGTTTCGTTTAGATCTGATCAACGGAGGTTGCGAATGCTCGGAAAGGATCTAGAAACATTTAAAAACAAATGCTATTGAGCTCTACTACAAAAGCATACAGTCTGTTGTATTAGGAACGGTGCACTTTAACGATTTCATGCTGCTTTAGATTGACGTAACGCTAATACTATTTCACTTAAGCTCTTCTTTTGTATCTAATTTTCGTCCCTTTTATCTCCTTATGTAGCATAAGAACGCAGTTTAACGAGTCAGATGCATTTAGCGTGCTAAATGTGGCAAAACTGACAGCTAGCGATTCGGGAATTTACAAGTGTTCTGTGGATGATTACGTAACGGCAAATATAACCGTCCATGTTTTAAACGGTAAGCTTTTTTTCATCTTACGGTTCTAACCAAAGAGTTTGGAATATTCGATGTTTCTTTCTTTTTATGAAATTACAGAAGAAAACCCAGCCGCTATGCAGCATCCTACTTTAACGGCGTCTTCACAATCATCTCGTACTGACACCCAATATCTTGTCTTTTCTGTGACGATTGCTATTGTATTGCTTCACATATTCCAGTGCCCTTGTACTTGAGACGTCTTGTTAAACCTTCCTTATCTCAATAATAAAGACTCAATCAATTTTGTACCAGTGAATTGTTTTCTTTGTCAATCACTCTTTGACAGACGTAGACACGTGGTAAGGTCTGAAGTTGAGGGCGCTGTAGTGTGCAGATTTACTTTACATTCTTGACAACCTAGGACGACTTGACCAAGAACTTTCCGTCCATAGGTGCTCGTTAGTTATATTTCATTGATTTCCTTGCACTAACCACCCTAGCGGTTCAATATAACAGTAATAGCACCCTTTTGACGTCAAAGAAGCTTGGAACCAACCCCGAGTTGCCGACACATACTTCATAAGACATTTCGAGCCCGAAGTCATGCGCATTTCCTCCATCACTTATTCACTACGTAGCGTACTTGAATTAGCACACATTTATTTTGCGTGCTGCGTTTTTATTCCGTACAATGTGATTGAGTACGGTACTTGTAAACATTAAACATCCTCCCTCTACATTTCCAACGTTTTTCAAGCTCAATCCTATCGCAGTTGGTACCGCGCTCCAAAAATTCCTCGTAGGGAAAACATTTGGAAACTTCTCATACTCCCAAGTTACGCACCGCGGGAACATCCTTGAAGGTAATCCGCTTTTCATATGCAAAACTCATTACATTGTTTAGCACTAGTACGTGTATACGGATAAGCGAAACGTCGCTGAGTTCGTTCAACTTAAAGATTAGTTCAGAGCAAGGTTTTCGTTACCTGTCGATAAGTAAATAATATTCACGATGAGAATTATCGCCCCATGACGCAACTCCATTTATCAGTTTGACTACAAAAATAAAAGTGAGCAGACCTTAGGGCCTTTCCTTTTTTAAAATTCACGAACGACTTGAGTTCTAACTGTCACAACATTGTGTTATCGCCGTTATGTGATGAGATAAAAACGATCTTGTTTTTCTTACATAGCTTGTGGGCGTCAAGCCAGCCTTTGCCATGCCTACTTCGATTTCTTTCATGATTGGTTCTGTTACTGATAAAAAAAAAAGATTGTCGTCTGTCTTCACCATCATAAGCACCCCCCACAGCTTCAGTCCAATTCTATCCTTTCTGGGAATATCGTTGCCTAGGACAAGCTAAAAATCTGAGATAGTGAAATTCTTCCAAAAGCGCAAGCCAATATGTTTGATTCAATGTAAGCCTGTTTGGCAATGAAACATATTACATTTCTTCTTTGTGTATATTGTAAATATGTCTAAATTTACCAGAGTCCTTACTGAAATTTATGTTCTTTTCATTCACAGTTATCGTCGATTTATGCTACCATATCCCGGTGAAGCCTGTCACTGGCATTGCCTGTACCACCCTAAGCCCGCGTACATGGCCGTACAAATGTTTCATCGTGAGTAGATACATTTTTCTCATCCACTCTCTACACTTTTCTCTCTCTTCGCTTCTCATCATACTCAGCCCGAATTCCCTGAACCCTGTAAAA
This sequence comes from Triops longicaudatus, assembly GCA_022885665.1. Taxonomy (NCBI): domain Eukaryota; kingdom Metazoa; phylum Arthropoda; class Branchiopoda; order Notostraca; family Triopsidae; genus Triops; species Triops longicaudatus. The sequence goes on from JAGQDJ010000054.1 coordinate 50,596, forward strand.
GGATTAACCCTAAACCCCCGTAGCTAAAGCTTTCAAGGTTCATTTACGGGGATTCAACTTTCAATTACGTATTGTTTTTCTCACCGTGTTCAACCCTCCCCACACACAGACACACAGCACAATAATGGGAATGTCTTTCACTGCGTACCTTGCAACTGAGGTAATACAACCGCAAGGTCAATACTACGATGGATTGTTTCCTTTCGTTCCTCAACCCTCATCCAGCCACCCTCCCACCCCTCAGCCCAGCCCTTTCCGTTTCTGATATTGAGGAAACATTTCGCTTCATTTCCTGCGTTTTTCATTTTGGAAAAAAGGAAATCGTGACTTTTTAAGAAAAAGAGAAAAAAGGATGTTACGAACTCGTTACCGTTATGGTTTACATGTAGTAAAAAAGAGTCGTTTTTCCCTTTCACAGTCTTAATATTTGAAAAGAGTGCGCTCAAGGACCGTTATATAACAGGTACTGAACGAAAGAGCGCCAGAGAGATGACAAGTTAGGATGACTTTAATGCTTGCCACTTAAAGTGTTGGTGGTAACGGTGGTGGTGGTGGGGAGGTGGGCGAGTCAATGCGGAGGCAAAGACGTGAAAACTCCCGTTAGGAAGAGGTACCATGATGCACGTAAAAATATGACTTACGATATAAAGTTTCTTCACCGTGGAAACATCGATAAACCAGCTTCTAAATAGTGAAAAAATAATGGCAGATAATAAGATTCAAGGAGAAATACAGGATTGGAATCTAAATAAATAAGTTCTTTTCCCCTAACAAAAGAAATCTTTTGTCAGCATTGCACACCCGCGTACCCAGGGTGAGCGATAGGAGTTTTAAACACCCCCAAAACGTTAATTTTATAATGGTGAGTATAGGCGACTACCAAATGTAAAAAAATTGCAAATGGAAAACACCCCCCCCAAAACTTCATAACACCCAGCGAACCAAAATCCTAGGTACGGCAATGGTAATATAGTAATACTTATGCAGTCTATTTAACCTCTGCGACAAAAGTTCTACTTTTTAAAAGAAATAATATTGTCTGAATGTTTAATATTAATTCGGGAAGCGCAGTCATACTCTCACTTATTTTTAAAATATTTTTTATTGTGATGTTTTTATGACAAGATAACTCCTGAATCTTCATGAAGCGGGACTCAAGTTAATTGAAGGAATGCGCCAGTTAAGTGAATGATTTAGACTGTTATTTCTCTGCGAAATGTGTGGTGTAACATTTAAAACTGAACTGTGCTTTTCCCCTTAAATAGTTTTGGCTTCTAACAAAATAACGGCAATTGCGCTAAGCTTAAGCCAAGCTAATTAAAAAGAAATCGTTTCGAAAACTGACAACTAGACTACTAGAGGCTACAATTCTGTAAATTAAATAGAACCCTAACCTTCCAATGATTTTTTATACTTAAAAGAATAAATGCCTGGTCAGAACCTGAATGATTTTTCCAGAAAATACTACCAATAGCAGGCTGTTGATTAACATATACTCCCTTGTTATCTACCGACACGCAGTAATGAGCTCCGCAATTTTCCTCACACGTTTTTTGGCAAACATTATCATTAACATCATCACCGTGTGAAAAAAAAACACAGTTAGGACATGTTATTGATACGTAAAAACCACGCACTAACCTTTAGCAAATAAAAGCAACCATACAGCTCTATGTAACCAATATAAGTTTGAAATAGATTTTTTCTGTTTTATTAGCTTCGAAGCCATTACATCATAAAACGCAGTGATCCAACAACTTAAGAGCGAAAAAATTCTTTCTCTGCTCATTTATTTTTCTAGGTTTAACCTACTCAGATTATTATTTCTATGTCTGTTTATACAGGACAAATATTGTCGCTAATAGAATCCTATTTTAGTTTAACTCGCTTAAAGCGCTACTCGTTTCAACAAAATCCAGCCGAGCAAAATTTGTCTGCATAAAAGAAATCTATGGACACCATAGATGGGCAGATCAGATCGTGACCCGGATCACTAGACATATCCGACCACGAATAACGATCCGATCCGGATCGTTGCCCACTGATCGTGATCCTATTCAAATCACTGAACATGGGCGACCACGGATCGTGATCTGTAACTTATCCTCAGAGGGTTAGCTTCATTATTGTAACAGCGAAAATGTGGACTTTTTGCCATTGTTACTCTTTGGTTGTTCTCTTTGCGACTCTCCTTTACTTCAGGTTCTTTAGGGCGCGAACCGTACAGTAATGGATCTTTGACTACGGATCGGTGATCGTGAACCGTACGAAAGAGAAACGGCGTTTTGACTACGGATCGCGGATTGCAAACCGTGTGAAACGAGCTACGGATCCTTGACTACGGATCGCAAGTCAATGATGGATTACGGATCATGATCCGTCTCTGCGATACGGTTTGGATCGCAATCTGTGCCAAGTTAAATGAGCGATCTGCACATATCCTGAGATCCATTTTTGGGATCTGAATCGCGTTTTGAATCAGATCCGACCATCAGTGATGAACACTTTTCAGAATAATTTATGTTAACTTCTATAGAAAGTTATTTAGCACTATTGTAAAATAGCACTATACGAATTTGCTAGTTCACCTGTGTAATGCCACGACGTCTTAATAATCCGTTATCAATGCTTAAAATTGTCCTTTGCAATTACCAGCTGATTACGAAACAATTCGAGAGCAGTTTCACTCACATTCCTTTAGGGCTTATATGGTCAAGCCGTGTTCCACATAATGGAAGTCTCAAGTGTTGTATGTCAGAATGCAAGTTATCATAATGTCGCTGTCATGGTACTGACTTATTCCTGCAGCATTCAACGTGAGTATTCTTAGGTCCACGCTCACTACTTGAAGAGATTACACGCTTTTCTTTTCAAGGGTTACCTAGGCAATAGAATGCTTAAGCTGTTACTACCACGTCAGAACTACTCAAGTCGAGGCAGGCGTCGTACGATCAAAGTACACCGCTCACACATAAAAACTTTCCGTTTTTCTTAAAAGAAGCAGCAAAAAAAACAAGTAGCCCCAAGCTAGGATACATATTGAAAAAGACAACGGGAAGCTTTTCACTTGATCGAATGACTGTCTGCTATATAAATGTCTATAACGTTTTAGTTCATCGACCTGCAGCCAACTACAACCAGTAATTCCTCAATTTCCCAAGAGTTTTCTAACCTTAGCATTCAGTTGTTGAGGGAAGGAAAATTTTGCCGTATTGCACGCAAAGGAATCTTCACTTTCAACCGCTTTTTCTTCATTCATAAACAAAGAACCTTTTTAACTTCATTCCCGTTAAGTTGGTTAATCTCGTTAAGTGAAATTAACTAAAGAAAGGAAAGGGAAAAAAGGGAAACCCCAAAGGGGTCGTCACCTGAAACGATTAATTTTCTTTTCTTATGAAAGGATCCTTTTCGGCCTGAAAATTTTAGGACATAAATTCCAGAACAGGGCTTGGGCTTTTCTTATTTCATTTCAGATTTTTTCTCTTTTCCATCTCTTTCTTTTCTCTCCTTTTTAATATCGCCCCTAACGCTATAGAGTGAATCTCAAGTTCGTTGCCCTCACCTTCACATGTCTCTCGAGCTTCTCTACCCATACACACATGCACACCTCTAAACGATAACTTATGTGTAAAGAATATCTACGGAGCTTGGGGCCTTTTACCATCAAGGTTGTGTTTTTACATCAAGTTAGGCCCCCTGAGTCTTCAGAGGTTAGTGAGAAATTTCAGTTTCATTCCACATGCATAAAGCTTCCGATTATTCGACCCCCCTTACCGTCAAACATTAATTTATAATTCTCAAGCTTTAACTTTCCCTTAATCTATTTTGATTTTTAACGGGCTCCACAACCAAGCCAAAAATTTAAATTAATGGAGAATATTAAACAAGGACGTGCACGGAACTTTCGAAGTGTTTAATTCACGAGTATTATCTCTATCTGAAAATTTTTTGGCTGAAAAACAGAACATAGGATTGGGCAAAATCTTTCAAAATAAGAAATCTGACAAAGGACCTTAGTTGTAATATTATGCTTGCAATTCTGAAGTTTAGCAACGAAAGCGTGAACGAAATCGTCCAGCTCTTCAGTTAGACACTCCCAGAGTCACGTGACAAAATATGTCTAGTTTCGTAACTACATGTTTTGACTAACAAATTCGCAATTTACCACTGTCGTACCTGTTCGAATTCATAGTACGTATCGCAACCTTTTATGGTAGCAACAAATACCTAGAAGCAGTTTGGACCATTTCACCTCAGTACATTAATACTGCGCGAAAAAGACGGTTAACACACCCAGTAGTAAAACATAACCACTTTAGAGGCCACTGAACTGCTAAAAGCCAGTAACGCTTGCCCAAAAATCGCACTCACAGCAACTTCGTTCCAATTTTGCTCAAACTAGTTGACAAACGTGCAACATATACAGGAACCACTTCCAAGAGAGGATAGCATTCTGTTTATTGACTGAAGTGGTTTAAAAGTAAGATTTAATTATCTGAACCACCCAGGCGATGAAGGACCGCGAAATGATTCGACATCCTTATCTGAAGTTACACTTTCAAAAGTTAAAAAGCTTAAGGTATCCTACACAAGAAACAAAAATAAAAAGTACGTCCTTTACTAAACGTAAAACTTTAAGGAATGTCCAGTAAGAATTACGAGAAAATTATGCACAAGTACTAAAGGCATTGTGAGGAAATATTAAGTAATCTGGAAATTTCAAATTGAGTTTTTTCCCTTAAGTCACAAATTGTGTAATATTTGAGAAATTAAAAATCACGTAAAGTTTCTAGAATTGGAACAAGTATGAAAACATCCACCGTTTATTTTGCATTAGAACCCTCCTCAGTTCGCTCATTTACTTTCATTCAGATGAGACTTCTATATGCTAAGGCACTTGCTAATACTTCAGGCTGCTCTCGTTTTTACGGTTCAGGGAAACCGAAACCCCCGAATTTTACTGTTACGATGTGGGGGATTAAGCTAATGACGTCTGGGGTTCGTTTAAAGCGTGTCCAGTGTAACACATTCATATGGGGTTTTGGTCAGGGTTCGCTGGTTGGGGACTACCCGTTGATCGTGCGTTGAAGTCACTGGACCGTGCCCGAGCAAACATACTCGCATTTTTGCTTCTTTCAAGCCGAAAGGGCTAGAAATGTAACACATCATCCCTCTCACGTGATGACGATACTCTTTCCTACCTTCGTTTTTACCTTGGCCTTCATTTTCACCCACCGTTGCAACACGACTATTTACTGAAAACCTAACTTAAACATGCTTGGGAAGCAATTTACCCACTTACGGAAGCTTAAAAAAGGAAAGAAAACGGTGAGAGAATAAAAAACTCCTCCATATCACTTTCCACACGCAAACTTCTTCGCCTGACTTTTTCAAATTGAAGGCAAAAGAACAATTTATGGAAATGGGCGTAGATTTTCTAAAAGCAAAGAGAAAAAAAAAACCTACAGCAAGGCAGACGGTCATAGACCTCAAATCCTTGGGCTCTGACAACGCTGAAGGAGATGGAAGACCTGGCAGAGAACTACAGAAGAAGAGAATGGAAAAAAAAGCATAACAAATCAGGCTTGGAGGACCGAAAACTCCAACCGTATAGCGCCAAAACCATATTTGCTGAGCTTGCGCGTTGAATTGAACGGACCTAAAATGTTCTATAATGATCATTTGATCTAATCCTCCCTTTTACCCAGCTTTAAGTTTATGAGCCCAGTGCTCATAAAGCGATCCTCCTCCATTTGAGTTTTTTTAGCCTCTGGTCGTGTAAAACGCTGCAGACAACGTTCAAGTACAAGTTACACAAGGAATAATAATGCTGAATATGTAAGACCTGTTCTATAACTGGCTACCATCTATAATATAGAGTGAATACCCCCTTCATCTTGGATTCACACACATGACCAAAAACGTTCGCTTTTCGTCCTATCCTCTAACGAACAGGTGAGAAGTGCCTTCCAGGGTCTGTGGAGGGGAGGAGGGGGGTTAGCTGTTGTTGAGTTAGCAGGAACCGCTAAGAGAGAATGGAGGGGGGTAAGGTGGTAGAGAAGGGGGTTGCTGTAGGAGAATGTGCAAGGCGGAGCTGAGGAGTATAGACGCAACACTCTTTTACCTGTTCAGGTATAGACGCAAGAGCCCGGAACTGGAAGAAGACGAAGAAAACGGTGGCGGTGGTGGTGATAGTGGTACTGGCTTGGGCTTGGGCCGATGAGGAAGATGCTTCTTTTCCTTCAGTGTTAGTCGTGTAGAAGGTGATCGTGAAGTAACAACCATTGTCGCGGGGGCTCTGACCAAAAGTGTTTATCAACACAAGTGAGGATTTGTACAATCCTGTTCCCCTTATTACTCTAGTATACACTTTCAGTGAACATTCTCTGAAAAAGCTGTTTTCTGGATTCCATTGGTATTTTCTGACCACTGATACTAGCCCCTTTTGGATTAATTTACGCAGTTTTTGTCAAGTAAGATATTACGATAACCAACTTTTAATCAGTTGTATTTTGCAAGTCTCGTATATCCTTAATCGGTTGTGAATTGGAGACAAACATTTTCCAATTGTAAACAAGTTTAGGTGGGTTTAGTTCAGTTCAGGTGTACTAGGCCTTTGGACCTGGAGTTTCTTTTAAAATCCGTTCCAGGAAAGGAAGATTTTTAGGTATCTTATCTCTTCTCTTGTTTGGTGTGTCACAATAATAACTAGGATTAATAGATAAAATCGTTTGGGATGTACTTACGTATAAAAAGTTACTGTATGGAGCAATAATGTCCAACGCGCAAAGCCCATGAGGCAAACAGCGAAAGAAAGGGCCATCGACCTTGGCTCACAGCCCAGTTTGTCTTGTCTTATTCAACTTCCAAGGCATCTCGCCTAAGAGAGCTGATATTCACGTGAGATCAACGTCACAAAGCAGTTAAAATAAAAGTTTTTTCTTTTGTTGTAAAAAAATGTATTGATTTTAGGCAGAAAGGGCCTTTTAGAACCTCACCGTATCTTTTCTCTGAGCTACGTTTTCGTGAAGTACCTTTGGCTCCTATTGGGGCCAAGTTCATGCACTAGACCAAGTTCAAGTCCAAGTTTGTCTAAGCGAAAGTTGGCTCCTTTTCCCGTCCTTCCTTAAAGCGTGCTGTTATTTATAATCCCTCTCGGAAAATACCTTAGCTGTTGCGAAATTAGAGAAAAAAATATGCTGCACGGAGCAAAATAAAAGTTTTTTCGGCTAGTACACGGAAGCACGATAGTTTTCTGAGAGATAAATCTTCTATTTTTCTGAATATGCAAGAAATATCTCGTTATTCTTACTTAGTGATTATTTAGCTTTTATTCTTTACATGTTCTTACAGTTACTCCTTATGCTAGACTTCAAGACCAGTCCTGAAAAGGGCCAATGACCTCTTCCAACGGTTCGTAATACCAACACCACGTTACTTTTCATCATGCTACTGCAATACGGTGAAGCCTAGGATTAGAATCCATGTGCACTGCCATTACGCATTAGAATTTTGTAATTTCTGCCGCTTCAATCCTAAAATGTAGGCTCCAATGTTGTTGAGTTTTTTTTAAAAAAAAACTTCTAGAAACAAAATAAATTAAAACTTCTGTTAAATTAGCTTCACTTGAATGAAAGCGAAATTACAATTATCTCATTAAATTCAAGCCAAAAGTACAAATAGCTTTGGCAAATTATTGGCTTTGTTAGAGCAAAACTAACAATCAATGCAACAGCAAGCCTTGAGTTACAGCTTAGCGGCTCGAATAAAGTTCTTATCTTTTCGTTAGCTCTGCCAAAACGGGTAAAAATTAAAAACAATGTGTTGCTAGGTAATTAGCTCGTAGGAGTACTGAAAGAAAATCTCATTTTAAGTAACGCTAAACACTTGCTTTCCTATCAGATCCTCACGTGGATTTAACCTCAAGTCCGTTGTATTGCCTCTTGTTTTAAAAGGGCTGAAAGATACTTGAGCGTCATGAAACCAAACTGAACTAAACTGAACTAAACTTAAAAGAAAAGTTGGTTGTGTTTTTGCATTGTTCATTTGTATTGTGTTGATACATTTGATGCCTAATTGTAATGTTCCGTACCTGCGTTAGGGATGTCGATACACGTCATAAACCGCCTACGGAAACATCTCCTACCCTAATGTTAAACCAGTGCACCCTTTACCTTTCGCAAGTGAAGACAACAGCAATAAAGCCAAAAAGGCATCCATATAGCATCCTGCCTATCCCAAGAGAGTTGGTGTGTCGTTCTGAGAAGAGGCTTACATTTGTATATTAACCAATACTGTGCAACACATTTTCGGAAATACTGAACTACGGATTGTTCTTTATTTTGATACAAAGACTCCAACGAAATGGATGTGTTCAAGATTGATCAATCGCTGGGAGCTTTGGGCAGTGTCCCAACCGATGCGGGAATTTCAGGCAAAGTGACCACTGAAGTCACCTTTGATACCACCTCGGATTTCAATCTCAGTTTTTTCGAGCATTCCAGCTCGCCCACCCCTTCGGCTTCGGATCTGCACCATCGGGGCAAAGATGACTATGACGACCGGCCCAATTCACCCAACAATTCGTGCGGCTTAACTTTTAATCGCGCCTTAACCCAAAGCGAAACTTTGTTCAGTCCGCCGCCCGTAACTCCTCCCTCCCCTGCCGCTACCCCCGATCGACCTAGTACAGCTGGTACCCCTTCCACCGTGGCGCATCAAAGTCCTATTCGCATTAAAACGGAGTACGAACCTAATCGCGAATTTCAGGAGAAGTATAGTCCCAACAATGGCTACGGCATGGTAGCACTTTGTCCCCCGAGCAATACGCCATCCCCGGCCAATATTACGCCACCTGCCTTGGTACCTGTCAACGTCATAGGCCCCAAACCGGCCCCGCTGTATACCGCCAACCGCACCATGCCCCCAGGCAAAAATCTCCAGCCTCCTACTTCCCTTCTCATTAAGACAGGTAAAAAACGAAATAAAACGCAAGAATTTTGCTTGATTGCATGCGATGTCGAATGCTGTAAAAAAAAAGACGGGAGGGTAGGAAGGAGGGTGAGAAGGGTGAGAGTGAAAGAGAGAGGAACGCAATAATGTTAAAAGAGCCCGTAAGTATAGTGAAACTAACAAAAAGGCCTCGGGATGGCAAAGCACAAGCCATTGTCCAATGCAAATGAGGACCTTAATGGAAGTAACGTTAAGGCCTTGTCAAGATGACACTTTCCCAACAAACGATGTGTTTGGCGAAGGAGTGCAACGACCCTTGCCATGCCAAACATTTTTCACGTATTACGTCTCGTCATTTCGAATATATTACCTCCCAACCGTTCTCTTACTCATCTTGTTTCAAAGCCCGTAAACTTCGTGCTTCTTTCAAACACAAGTTTGAAATCTGTCTGGGAAATTATTGGACATTGAATTACGCTTGACCATTAGCTTGATCAGACAGAATACGATACTGGATTATATGGAACAAATCTTTCAAAGAATTTCTTCTTGCTTGTCAAACGGATATTCAGTATCACTCAGTGACAAGGTCTTTCAATGCGAAAGAAGAAAGAAAAAGAAAATAATATAAAAATCGAAAACCAGGGGGAAAAGTTTCTGAAAGTTTTTCTTGAGCTAACAACTTTTCACGGTCAGGTTCAGGAAGTAGCCCAAGGAAGGGCTTGCCAACTACTTGGCAGCGAAAGTTCAACAACCTGCTAGCGCGCGCTAACATGACAGCACCACGGCACAACTCACCGAAATACCAATGTCAATGCCGTTTGCCTGTTCGCCTGGCTTTGCTGCTTGCTTTGCATGTCAATGGTTGATGGTTCGTCGTGAGACGATGCATACATCTTATCGACTGACGTCCAGTCATGCGACTAGGGTTTTCTGTCATACAAAAACAATTTTAGCTCGACAGGACGTTGCTTTACATAATCAGGCAGCCTAATCTGATACCGTGCTTCCAGCTTGCTTGTCAAAATGAAAATTTCGGAGGGGGTGTAGTTAAACACGTTTTCGTAATGGCGTGGGTTATCAATTAACCAAAAACTCGTAGAGTCATGGCAGGAGAGCTCGAAAAGAAATTAATTGGTATGAGTTTTTCCTGTTCGGGATTAAAATAGACTCGACGAAAAGTGAGAAGATGCAGAATGAAAAGTGGAAAGGCAGGCTGCAAGGTTGATGACCCGCTAAAGTCCCGTTAGGAATCAGGTAATCAAGCAGACCACAAGGGACTTACGTTACTGAACAGTACCCTTGACAACATGTAGAGTGCTTCTTCTTTCACCCAACTTCTCTCCTAACTTCGACGCCCACTTTTTTCCTAGAAAAACGGGAAAAAGTGTAAACGCATGACGCTCTTTAATTCATTTGATAGAAAAGGGGAATTTAACCGTATCTGGCAATAAAATCTCACTGATTTCCAACCGTTGTTTCATCACCGTGGAGCTGAGAGTCAAGTACAAACTTCCGCGTACTCCAACATTTCCACATATTACCGTTATAGCCAGTTGGTTCCCATGATCCTTGATGTTTATTGGTTAAAAGCAAAAAGTGTGGGAAGATGAAAAAAGCAATACCATAAGGAGTAATACAACTCTTAATATCCACACGTACCATCCCGTTAGTTAGGGAGGGTTGAGGTGGGTGAAAATGAAAGAAAAAATCCTGTAGTGTAAAGACGCCATAAGTCCCGTTGCAGCATTTTTGCTTGGTATCAGACGCTCATTAAAAACGCCACCATCGAATTTTTTCGTTTTGATGTGCACCAGAGGAAAGTTCACAAAGGTCGCAAATTACAGCCTCCGAATGAGTCTCATCTCGTAGAAACTGCCCACGAAAGAATTTAGGTATAATAAGGACCAGAAGGCAAGGAATTCTGGTAATAAACTCCAACCGCGAGTGGACTATAATGAAAGAAAGGGAAATTAACCCTGACCTTTAACTTGCAAACTCTCTCATCCTTGGTAAAAAAAAAATCTCAATATCAGCCTTTTTTTACAAAATAAAACTCCTCAGAGGACATTTATCTTCTGTAATTCCTAAGAAAATTTCGTAAAAGTTAATTAGATTTAATTAGGAAATAAGAAGTCATTTTGTTCTAGGAAGATCATCTGAGAATCCAGGTGATCAAGCAGCAGAAAAAACGACCAATTTTTCATGAAGTAGGAACGAAATGAAGTCAAAAATTCTCGAAAACAAACTCAACATATTTTTTACCTAATAAATAACCGTCTGTCTAGTAGTAGTCTAGTGCTCTAGCAATTTTATGAGAAGCTGTTCGTGAAAAGCTCCCTAAGATATTTGGTCCAACTTTGGCTTAATTTATGGTTCGTGACCATAGTGCCTGTAAACCTTCAATCAGAAATGGCCTCAACATTACGTTCTTTGTTATGTTACAAAGCTTAAGTGCCCAGTCTCTAACAATTCGAAGCCTCAGAACCGTTATGGCTTTAGGCAGAAATACTGGAGGGTATGCACAGTTCACAATGCACATTTCAGAAATACTGAAATGTGCATTGTTTCGATAATAAAGCTTAAACATCAGTTTAAAAATAAATGTAGTGTCCCAAATAACCTTAAAATTTTTCAATGCTATAAAAAAATATTCCCCAGATCTCGTATTTTTTTAATGAATTTGTTGATAAAATAAAAACTGTAATGTAGAATGGCACTAGTTGCATTCTCTTTAAATTGAAACAGTTATTAATATTGATCTTGAAAGCTGCGGAACTCTAATGTTGCCGTAGAACTTTTATTTTCGAATGCTTTCTAATACTATTATCAGATTACCGGGGATTCCTATAGTGTACTTACTAGTCCTCACATAGCAATTGTTTTTTCTCTCTTGCTGTAAGCTTCACATTGGTATCACGTTGTTATTGGAGCAGCCTTGCTGTAGCTAATCAAATTAATCTGGCAACTCTTTTTGTTCTGTATTATAGAGCAAAGCTTTTCGCCTGCGGACTCGAATTCTTCTCCCAACAAATCTTTCGTGCCTTGCAAAGTTTGTGGTGATAAAGCATCTGGCTATCATTACGGCGTCACATCCTGTGAAGGATGCAAGGTACATAATAAATCTAGATATTTCTGTCGCTTTCAACTAAACCTGTTTCTCCTTTTCTTCCTATCCACAGGGTTTCTTCCGGCGGAGTATCCAGAAGCAGATCGAATACAGATGTTTACGCGATGGCAAATGCTTAGTGATCCGACTCAACCGGAATCGTTGCCAGTACTGCCGCTTCAAGAAATGCTTGGCCGTAGGCATGTCACGGGACTGTAAGTCAAAATTTCTCATTGAAAAGCCTGGGTTTCGACTATAACCCTCTTTATTTCTTTTCTTATTGCAATAGCCGTAAGATACGGGCGCGTACCCAAACGTTCAAGGGAACGTAATTCTGCCATCGAAGACGGACGAAGCAGTTCCTTGGGCTCAGATGGTCCCAACGATGCCGAAAGTCCAGGAAGCACTCCCCATACACCGCTTACAGCTTTATCTCGAGATCCTGAATCCCGGCAACTTGCCATTTACGATACGATTCTAACCATCTCCCAAGCTTATCATGCCAATTGCGCATACACAGAAGAGAAAACTCGGGGCATTGTACGGATACCCATGCAGATTGTAAGTACTAACGTTCCTCATGTTGCAGCAATATTTTCCAGTAATATGCAACTGCATTTGAATATTACTGTATAAGGTTGAAATATTCTTAAAATTGATTTTTATTCACTATTTATTTTCCTTTCTTAAAGGAACCGTTAGAAGAAAACAATCCCTTAGCCAACGCGTCGATCGACGCGGCTGACGCACGGAAAGTGGCCTTATGGACTTCCTTTGCTACTCAAATGACACCCTCCATTCAACAAGTGGTTGAATTCGCCAAGCGAGTCCCTGGTAAGTGAACGAAATGAAAGTATTCACTACCATTTTAGCATGATGGGAGAATTACTACAACTTAAAATAAATTTGTTCATTCCCTTATGTCTCATTAGGGTTCTCCGACTTGTCACAAGACGACCAACTCATCCTAATCAAAGTGGGGTTCTTTGAAGTGTGGTTAAGCCACGTGACCCGAACGACCGTTGAGCAAATGCTCACCTTTTCAGATGGGAAATACGTCACTCGACAACAAGTTGAAACTATGTTCGATGTACGTTTTCATTTCCATTTATCTCCGCAACCGCCAAATTTTACACTCTTATTCGAGATCTCGAATTTTTTATTTCGTAATCAGTAAATTTTATTTGTTATGTTTTATAACTCTTAAAGAATCTTGATTTTCTGGTGTGAAAAAAGAAAAAAAATCACATAATAATAGATAACTCGCATCTGTTGCAGTCTGAATACGCCAACGCAGTCTTCACCTTCATCTCAGGCGTGACAACGATAGCTTTAAACGACACGGAAATGGCGCTGGTTTCCGCTATTGTATTGCTCAGTCCGGATCGTCCTGGCTTAACCGATTCCCAAACAATTAGTTTACATCAAGAAAAACTGCTCGAAGCTTTACGTTTACAAGTAAAAGCCTGTTCCCATATTTTTTTTTTTTTAAATGCAAGACCAAAATCAATGTCCTTACAAAACCATCTTGCATTTTTCTTTGATTTTTGTAGCTGGTTCGTAACCACGCGAATGACCCAGGCCTAATGGGCACCCTTCTTTCCCGCTTGGCCGAACTTCGATCCATGGGCTCCCGCCATACAGCTTTATTAGATTGGTACCGACGTCGCTGGCCACTCTTACGTCTCCCGCCACTTTTTGCCGAAATGTTCGACGTGCCCAAAAGTGAAGAAGACCTACTTTGATGCCATTCCCTCCTTCTTCATTATCATACTCCGACACATTATTAAACTACCAACACCATATTAATCAGCATCCGAGATAAAAATTTCTTCCGTGTTAAACATCAAGTGCCTTTATCCTTCCCAAGGGCAGAACATGCCTCATAAACTGTATTTATTCCGTCAGTGACAGATCTACAAACGAAAGGAGGTAAACAATCCGGCCGCACCTTCGTTTTTCCGTTTAAGGAGAAACACGCAGAATTTCACCCGCAGGCTTCTTATTTCTGGGAGATTAATCATCTTTCTTAGTAAAGAAGGATATACAGTGTTGGAATCTTAGTACGGAAGACCTTTACGCTTGAAACTTCTTGTGTTTTCTTCTCAAAATTAATGTATAAATAAGATTTCAAACTCACGGTTGCCTTAATGGATGAAAATGCCTTACCTCCTTTTGTGGAAGGGTGGAAACTCATATGGTTGAAGTATGACGTTTTAAAGAGACGGTTTTAGGTGGAGTTTCTAGGTGAAACCTATTATATAAAGGGACTTGTTTGCCTTTTCTGCTTTGTAAAAAGTCAAATATTGTTTACAACCAGAAATATGTTCTTTCTGGGGCAATAGTTTTTACCTGTTTTATCTGATGGAGTGATGTGTGTACCTAGTTATGTAATAAGCAACAATGTTGGATAGCTTTATATTGTCACATATGGTGGATTTTTGTTGAAATGGTGACTTTCCTCCTTTCTTTTGGGATGCAAAACAAGCAGACAAATTACTGCCTTCTTCAGGAGATTTATGTTGTTGCTGGATCTTTTTTGGGGGGAGATGGGTTTCGAATAGACGTTTAACAAACAGGAAATCTCTAAAGAATTTCTTGCAATAATGACCATTGTACAACAGACATTGTTGAGTATGTAAAAAGTTATACAGAAGAGGAAAAGGGGATCTTATTGTTGGGAAAAAAATCCGCCAATAAAAGGGATCATTTCGTTCATTATTTATATCTGCCCTGAAATAAAAAATAAAAGTTTTCAAGACTCTGTTACTAATTTTCTTCCCGTAGTCAGAGAAGACGCACAAGATCTTACTGGGACATCATTTGTCAAGCTCAGCAAGATTTTTGTGAAAGTTATCAGTCTATGTTGTCAAGTTGGAATAGATTACTAGAACATTTCTTATGCTTGTATTTCCTGATAAAACTAGTTTTCTCTTTTTGAACCTAGTACTAGGAAAGAGAGCTACACTTAACGAACAGAATCACGCCTACGAGTTCAACAAAACTGCATGAAAGTTTTCGCTAAGCGACACTGAGTGAGAGGCGGTTGTTCAAGTCGGTGATCGAAACTTTCTGACAAGTTGCTTTGACGACATGAAACTAACGATAAAAACCACAGGATGGGAATGCCAAGGGAAATTTTTTATACGCAAACTTTGCTAACAAACTTACTTTGTAGAGAAATTAAGTTAGACGTTCAAAATAGCTTCGAATTTCGTTAACGCAGGATGCGCATCTCTTTCTCGGGCAACGAGGTGTCTGAGCGTCTAGTTTAGTCCCCAAATCTACTTCTGAAGCAAAACTCATTAAAACTCAGAAAAACAATTTTTTTCACTAAGTTTACGTTTTGTTCTCAAAAATATTTTTTAAAAAATTCTCGGCAAAAACAACTCTTGAATTTCTGAGAAGAACAGATTTCGTCAATGAGACCCAGAATACACCATGTGACACAAAGAAGTTCTGCCGCCTGGAGCGCTGTTTCGACGCCAAATGGAAATTTTACATTTTCACGAAAGACCGAAAGGATGCAAACTTTTTATAATGAACTTGGATATTCATAGCGCAACAATTGTATTAATAAATAGAAAACTGTGTTATGACCAAATTTTCCTAAACATTTTCAATTCGTCAAACTGCCACCACAAATCTTACAAGTTTTCCATTCAATTCGACACGCGGTGCTGACGTGTATCACATGACATTGCACACCAAATTTTACTGGCACTGGAAAAAACGATTGTCTTTTTGCATTCCTCACCGCAGAGATAAAAAAAACTGCACCCAATTCATCCATAGACATAAAACATTTTTTTGCTTAAAAACTGAAAAATTTGATAGACTAAGGCACCATAAGTCGCTTTAAATCAATAGTTATTGAATAAACTATAATACCATCTGTCTGAGCCATGGCACAACTTTCATCACCAATGTTAACGAAAAACGAGTGCCAACGCAGTTTGGTTTGACGGAATGTGGTTAAAACAAAGTTCACTAAAATTACTTAGAAAGGTTCAATAACCGAAGCTCACGGATCGCCACTACTCGAAGGAACGTAAGTTCATAACCTCCAACGTGATATGTCTAATGGAAAGATTAGAATTCTGACCCTGCAGAGTCGAAACGCAGCAATGCGGTACGGTTGAAATGTTCAAAAACCCATTTCTGAGTATCGGATCTTTCATTGCAAGTCGCGACGAAGAGTTCCTTCCGAGCGGGATCGCAATCCAAGCATCGCGGATTACCACCGTGGACCAGCCATTGTTTATCCTATAAAGCGTATGTCATCTAAGTACGTGAAATTCGTTTCCCTGCGGTTTTGCATAGGCAACTAAAATGTCATGTGACTATGTCGACAAAATGAAATTGTACTATTATAAAACAAAAAGAGGTTCTTTACGGGATTGTAACGCCACAACTGATTGCCTTGGGACCCGTGGCAACTCCAGAGGAGTACCGGAGCGCGAGCATCTGAACTGGACACATCCCAGCACACTCCACGTTTCTGGGGACGTACGTCCTTGTGCCATGTCAACGCGAATTGCTAGCAAACAGAGTGAAATGTCAAGAGCGGACATTCAAATGGATAAATACTACTCACAGAAATGTGTCAGTGTCAAAAGGTATTTAGGTTTCAAGAAGCAAGTGGAGATAACTTGTTAAAATTTTGGTGTCGTACCTGCTCCGCTGACTGTCCAGGATGGTCTTTGGCACACAAGGCTAGATTAAACCTTTCGTTTTCCTGTTTAAATTGTGTGTCAACGCAAAGAGTCGGATCTGCCACGCTGCGAACCTAAGTGGTCCCATTAGTACCAGAGCTATAAAAGTAACTTGAGCAGGTCAGACAAGCAAAGTAACCCATAAGCTCACCAGAAATGGAAAGCGCAACCGCAAATATGAAAGCTAGCAAAAGCACGTACGCTACTTGTACGTGGTTAGCCTTATGTGCATCAGCGGTTCAGAGAAGAAACTGATCACATGTCCGCTAGTGTTAAAAGACACATTCCACGTCACTTGGGACATCGTGCAATGGCACGTACGTCACGGTATTATGTACGTGTAAGCGTCATGCGTAACCGAGGTTCATAATTACGTGTTAAGAATTACGTATGTGTATTATACAAGTACACTACACCAGGGCACTTTTTCTTTAACTTAAAGTCTTTCTATGCTGTCATCTTTTTTCCAACACCAAGAGCTTTCTGAGTTACTTTTTTGCACTACATAGCATTAGTACACATAGACGAATCGTGATTAGTAAGAATTCTGCAAAAAGCACGACCATTTTTAAAATAAAAATTGCATTACTTCACAGATTACTATTGCCATTACAATGGTCCCCATCAGCTAGTTTTTGTTCCAGGCTCCTACAGCGTGAACATTTTACCCAATTTACGCTTAACCTAGCTAAAAAGGCAACAGCGGCTCACAATAGGGAAACAGTAATAGAGAACCAATTACGTAGTGTACTTGTATAATGTGCATTACGTCGTACATTAAGTAGACGTAATGTACTATACTGAGCACACACAAAAAAAGTTTACATAGCAAACCACAGAAGTCTAATTGAACCTCTTGAGGCTGATAAGCTTGGGTTAAGCGTTGAAAGGATTGAGCCAGTCGGCTACAAGGTGAAGGGCCGCGAAATTTAAAATTTATAATGTAAGTAACTACTGTACATGAAATGTAGAAGAATTGCCTTTCACTTCGAAAGCTATTTGTTAGAAGCTCCTATTGCGCTTAATGAACGGTCGAGCCTCGAGCTGCATGACTGTGGCTTGTAAACTTTATTCTATTCTATGTATTTTTTTTGCTCAGTACAGTACAAGTACGGTTTACCGTGTAGTATCTATTGAGTAAGATCGAACTCTACATAGATATAGCACGTGACATCTTTTAGATAACGTACATGTCCTATATTTGACACGAACTGAGGACGTCGTGTAGCCCACATTTCCTTGCAAACATAATAAAGAAGAATTCAGGAATAGGGAGACCTCATTTTTTTCTACAAACAAAGCATTACAAGGTGACGCTCCACCTGTGCAAGTGCTATTTACACTCAAAAGGTGTGCTTAATTAAACACTTGACAAGACAAGTGACGTCGCCGCTTATTAAACTATCTTACATTTGTACCAACAAAGCTATTGTTTGGGGGAAACATTTCAATTACTATGTGCGTTTTCACACTACACGTGCGTAGTTCACCTACGCAAACACGTAAACCCAATGACCGTATAATATTCCAATTGATTTGTTCGGAGTAAAGAGAAATTCCCAAGTACGTGAAAAAATGTGACTAGCAATACATACATACAGTAGAAGCAATAACGTACACGGGAGATGCCGACTGAGATTAACCGAAGACCAGAGTACGTGCACAATATAAGTTTAAGCTGACTGGAACCAATCCCATGGCTTATATAATCATTTTATCTCTCGTTTTGATTTACGAAAGGAAAAATGCGTAAGCATACAAGCTCCAAAGCTCCACAACCAAATAAAACAGTGTAAAGTATACTTTGCAATGTACGTACCTCACCCGTAGCGAAATCGGGTGGTTCAACTGGCGGGTATTTTTTCGGTAAATCGAAGGCCACTTCCCTCATGAACCATTTAAACGGTTTGCACTGTAATCTCTCACGTACCGCCAGTTGCTGGCTAATATCGCCCGGATCTAAATTACGATAATGGGGCCTTCGATTGTACAAATACTCCTTGTATTCGTCCATCCAGACCTCGGCTACTCTTTTGTAATTCTACGCAAACAAGGCCCATTAAAATAGGATTGACATTCAAAAGCTAGGGAACCCCAAACGGGTCCTATCTTACTCGTCCCACGAAATCTCCTTTGGCATTATTAGGGAACGGCGCGTACTTGCGGTAGATATGACCTACCCGTGAACACGGCGTATCCACCATTTCTCCTCCACATTGCCAGATCTAGAAAACCGTAGAGTATGTGAATATCCCCCCTCAGTGCCTCATCACATTTCTTGGCAGGACACATAACAGCTTTTCAACCGTAAATTGGACACCACCGTACCTTGAATGACAGCTCGTATTGTTCGCCGCCCCAAATTTCCAGTCCCTCGTCATAACCACCTAACTCATTAAAAAACTTCTTGCTCATTGCAAAATAGCCTCCAGCCATCACAGGACTTCTGCATTAACCCCCAAAAGAAAAAATAAATAAATAAATAAACAGTCCAATAAAAAACTTAATTTTCTCTCCTAATTTGAGCTTTCAGGGTTGTATTGTACTTTTTTACGACTCACATAAAAAGTTGCCAAATTTGTTGCCAGGGCGAAACTGTCGGCAAATTACTACAAATGGTTCAGTTCAGGAGCTTCGACTAATGCCCCTTTTTTGTCCAAATATTCAGAACAAGTGAGCTAAGCTGCTCTGTCATAGGTTCAAAAGAGAAATACTTTAGAAATATTGCAGGGGTGTTCTGTAAGGTAAAATTGTCGAACGATGGCGATATTCTAAGAACAATACTGCTACAATCTTGGATGATCTTCATACTCTGCTGCATTAAATTACGAACAATGCAATAAAATCGCGCAGTACGTCAGTTTAATCGTTCAAGCCATGATGCTCGATGTTATTGAAGTTGTGTCATGCACAACGACTAAGTTATCTCGTGAATTAAGCAGTACATGATGGTTTTATGTTCATTGTTGTGCTCCCTTCGGGGGAAACAATGAAATACCTACCAACATAGAACAATACATAACACCATCATAAATCCTGACAATGAAGTCGTTAAGCTGAAAACAAAGCACGGACTCTCTCAACAGTTCTGCAGCATGACAACTTCCTTGTTAAAGCGTACATTTCACTCGAGATAAAGCTTTTCATTCGTTCGACTCCCTGACCCGTTCCATGATGTACGCAAAGAGTATCCTCTCCACCATTTTCCCATTGTACATTTCAACCTTTATCTCTTTCCCATCAGCGCTACCTTTCAAATCCTCCATCTTCATTTTTATCCTCTTACAGTTTTCTCCGTCCCAGTTTGTGCAACTCGCTACTTGAGTAAATCTTTACCTCGTAGGAGGTAGTTTTTGGGTAACGTGGTAGTACAATACTGTACAATACAACCCTAGAAAGCTTTTGTGTCCCAGTAGTGCATTAAAATTTGGCTATACTTGAACGGTTCTGAAGGATGCTTGAGATCTTCAGGCAATAAAGGCAGTCGCTTGTAAAACAACTCCCAATCAAACGCTCCTCGGGCTCCCTCATCTTGGGCGCGGTACTCGAACGTCTCCATATCCAAGACGTCCACAAAGGGACACACTACCGTTCGATAATTCATCGCAATTGGCTCTGTTGTGTCCCACCCCGCCGAGGGAGTAGCAACAGTAATATAATTAAGCAAACGCAACTCATACCATCCCTCATATCTTTCCCATACCCCAGTCATAAGTACTGTACAATAACCACTCTCATAACGATGTCCTCGAAACTGCATCTCAAGCAGAAGTCGTGAATCTTGTTTCCATGTCACATAAAGCGCAAAATTGTCCTTAAAATTTCTAAAATGTGAGCGGAGAAGTTTTGGAAAGTAAAGATTCAACGACTGCGCTCAATAACTCAGCCACAGGAAAATGTAAAAATAAATTTTGAAAATAGCCAACATACCGAAATCCAAACGTACAAAAATACCAAAATTTTAAAAGCTGCTGAATTTTAAGCATGGCAAATCTAAAAAGTAACCAAAGAAAATCTATTTGTTCATCGAATCTATTATGTAAAAGGAGACCTCATTAGTAAGCAAAACCTAATTTTCTCGAACTCGACGTGAACGGTTTCATCATTAAGCGAGGGGCCAGTGTATAAGCACAGAGTTTGACAATGAAATTTTGACGTACCAAGTAAAGGCGGGAGCCAGTTGACATTACATTCGCTGTGTGCATCGAAGATAATAATCACTTCGCCTTTTGCCATTCGAATGCCAGCGGCACGTGCTCGAATCAGACCAGAACGTTCCGCCAAGTGCAAAACGCGTACTTTTGGTAAGTGTTGCCGCACATAATCATCCAGCGGCTGTTTACAATGAGCTGAAAATAAATATCAGACCCACAGTGATGGAGGATTTGCCATGCAATAGTTTCATGGAAAATTAAGTCTAGCAAGACTTTTAGTTCCGAATATTTCTCTAGCCAAAAACTCTTTAATTTTCTTTCACTGTAATAACCTTGCCCTTCCCAAGTGCGGAATCGACAAGCTTGATTGCTTAAGTAACAAAACTTTTCGTGTCGGCAGACTCATCAAATTTGAAGAGTTTTTCAACACTACTAAAGCATTCAAATGCCACTTGAGGCCGATTTTAAATTAACGCAACGTAAAACCTCTCTATCATCGACTCGACAGTGACAGCAGTGACATTAGTTTAATTTATGTAAAAAAATGCAACAGAATTACGAAAAGTTTTTTTGTAAAAAAAATCCCACAATCGAAAGTAAAGCTCGTATGAAGAACATGGAAAAATCTATAAAAAAAAATCCTAAAGAGAAAAAAGCAGTTATTAAAAGTATGAACTGATTTGATTTGAATGTTCGTAAACGGTAGACCTACGATTATTTTTGATAAGCTGATTACACAAAAGAGAAAAATCGGGAACTGCTAAACGATTACGACTTACCTTTAGTACTGGCATCGTCGACCAGTATAACTTCAATCAAGTTATCCGGAGCTCGGTTAAGGGCACTGTACACAGTACGCAGCAACACCGTGAAATGTTCGTTGTGGAATGGCACAATTAAACTGGCAGTGGGCAATTCTTTCAAGTACGTTCTCTTTTTACAACTAAAATAATCCAAGTACGGTATCAGTTTCCTTTTTGACTTTAGAAAAGTAAGAAAAGCTGCTTAAGAAAAACAGTCCACACGCCTTACTCTGGGTGTCGAATATCTTTTACGGATCTGTTTAACGGAAGTCGATCGCTAACCAAGGCATTGAAGCCGTTGACTTTATATAATGTTTCTTTATGCTTTTCATCTTCGGGAGATAAATGATACGGAGAACCGTGTTCACCAGGACCTTGTTTTCAAATATCAAATACAAGTCACTTAACCATGAAATTCTTAAAATGCATACAATTTACCATTTTGCTGAGTTTCGGCTTTGATCAAATTATAGTCATGCCAGTCCCGTTTCTCAGACGAATGTTGACGCTAATTTAAACGAAAAATTACTTCCTTTAACAAACTCTTAATTTGAGAATAATAAGATAAGATTATTGCATTATATTTGTTACTGGCGTAATTACTTGGTACATTTACATCAATATCCTTCAACGTATACAAATTTGTGATACACGATCTACGAAAAAAGTGTTTCGAACACAAAATTAGCTGATACTCATTTCTACGCTTGCTTACAGATATGTCAAAGTAAAATGGGTGAGCCCAACTGAAGTCTCAAAGCTTTCAGAATCAGTTAGGTTAACGGGCAGGGAAGTTTTCTAACCCTTGTCAGTTATCTACTGCGAACTCAATCTAGTCAGTCTAGACAGCTGCATCGAATCAGTGCAAAATTGAGAAAAATGCATTTCCGTATTCAAATATTCACACTTGTTTTGTGTTCTTGACATGTGGAGAGATTGATTTTCTTCGAATGGCACTCCATTCGTGGCAAAGCAAAAGTCAAATTGTCCCAACCATACGACGTAAATCAATATTAGTTCACTTTCTGGATGTTTCTTTCTATTCTCGGAGTGAACTAGACCGGAATTGAATGTAAGTCACTCACCTGCCAGTAATCCAGCTCTTCTTCTTTGGCGACGGCAGCTTTACCTTGGTTGTCTGACGCAGTTTTGACAAGTCCTACATTGCGGGAATCCGCGTTGGAAATATCTGTCGATTTAAGGATGACGAACAGAAGAAATAAGCACGTCGCCACCAGGGCCGCTACTCGTTTCAAAAAACGTCGGTTTCGTTTAGAGAAAGTTATAGCCGGCATCTTTGGAGTTCAACTTTTATTTTCCCAAGTCCAACATGGATGCCTACACAAAAAATGAAAATCCCCTTTCAAAAAACGGATTCTCAAAGATTCTCATAGAAACGAAAGTTTCGGATCCTTTCTAAGCAAGGGGCTTGCTACTGAAAAATAACCCAGGCAACTTTGACAAAAATGAACTTAAGTGCACAGAAAAGAGCGGGCCACCTGTTTCCAACAATGCGAAGGCTACTTTTTCTTCTTTTACTTCAAAACAAATGTTTCCTTTGATCAGCGTGAGATTCCTTTACCATGCTTTTCTTCTCATATTTGTAAAAAAGGATGTGCTAAAGATGGAGAAAGACAGTGAATTGCTCATTGTTTAGCAGCTCGTGTATAGGTGATGACAGTACTGCTACAATGCAAAGTTGCAGCGTCAGACCAGTACACGTAAAAATAGACAAGTTTATTTGGCTAAACTTAGCGCATCCGCTACGATGTACACAACTAGTACTTCCTTCGAAGCTTGTACTAGTCGTCATACAACGATAAAGTTCGATAAGGATTACAATACCGCCAGATACGCATCTCACTGTCGAGGAGATGACTAATGGCACACATAGCAACGTGTGTGGAAGGCTCGCTAGGATTCTGTTATAGTGAAAGGAAGCAATTCAACCAAGCCGTTATTGGGACGTCGTCAAGGATTTTATGAACACATTGAAGGGGTTACGATTTTCCCAGTTTTTACCATCAATGACGTCGCAGAAAGAATTACGGACTTCTTTTAGCACCGAACTTTAACCTCCTCCCAAAAAGAGGCCAAATCTTTCACACCAACCGAGATGAAAGTGAGATAAAAATACACCAGAATCTCATTACCCAGCAGGATCACGTACCTCAGTCTTATATGTATGATGACACTCACGGACTCATAAAAAGTCTCAGACAGCGACCGCGCATAGTGGGAACTCCTGATGAGTTATCGTATATAACGTATGTTAGAAATCCGCATATAATTAGGAAGACTCTTGCAGAGTGCGCTAAGTATGGCAGATCTTTCTTTATGTAACTCTTCGTACGCCTCCGTCCACGGACCCATTTTTAACTGAACTCGCATAATCCTCTTCGTTATTGTGTTTACGGAAGGAAATTACACAGAATTAACTGCCGCACATGTGGCAGCTGCACACATTTAATTGTCCCATTTTAGATGTAGTTCTGTACGGAGTCTTATACTTGAACTCTCGGCAACGAAATACGTTTCCCCGAAACAGCACGAAGTTACTTGTTCTAAACTTCGTTTACTTTTATTTCGGCTTCCTACTTCGTTTCACGTTCTTTATAGGAGTTATGGATGGATTCAACATGACACTTCTCTCCTAACTTTTGTTTTAGTTTTTTTTTTTTTAAAAAAAAAAAATTCACAGCTGACTTCGTTGGAAGTCCTTTCCTCAATCCACTTGATCAAGGTAAGAAAAGCGGTTGAAGCTGTCTTATATCTACGCTAGTTTGCGAAACCAAGCGAAACAAGTTTTCGAACAATTATGCTGAAACGTGTTAATAAGGTAAAGAAATACTTCTCAATTCAGATATTAGTACGAACATCAAACATTACCATATTATAAGCATAGGACAGCAAAACTTACGAGTGTACACGTACCGCATACTACAGCTATCAATTATCTTTTGTTATTTTAAGGGTCACTAATGTCCTCCAGACTTTTTTACAGTTAGAGACACACAACAACGTTATACAATTACGCTAGCGTGCACACGAATATATGTTACATAATGAAATTAAATGAGAGTTGATCGTAAATTATAGCTTGAACGAGCATGACGATCATCGTCCAGGTTAAGGCATTTAGATGAATAAAAGAAAACAAAAAATAAACTACAATGTCGTGTGCAGGAAACAACTTTTACGCTTTCTTTAGACAAGGCACTCCTCATTGCGTTTCTGAATTAGCACAAGCTTTTGAATGTGCAATTAGCACAATTTAGTTGACTTAGTCCACAACAGAAAATAGTTCGACCTTTCATTACTCAGGTTATTAAAAATAGAAAATTACAGTATGTATGTAAACACTGAAACGCATTTACCGAAAATGAAACTTAATGACTAGACTTATTTCGCGTGGACGAGTTGCAACTATCCACACTTGGGTATTTTTCTATTATACCCCCCCCCCCTCTCGATTTCTAGTTTTCCATCCTAACCAACCTAAATAAACTGATTTAATCTGCTAAACCTACCTGACCTAACTAAACATAACAACACAACAAAATTTAGCTCATTTTAACAAATGTTAAGGCATTTAATAGCCCCGGCTTACGCAAACCACAGGGAAATCGATGTAAAAAACAGGCCAGTTTAGTTAGGTTAGTCTGTTCAGGTTAAGTTAGGTCCAGATTATGTTCAGGAATGTTTACTTGCAAACCGAGGGGGAAGGGTATAACAGAAAAGTACCCATGCTTGATTGAAAACGAACCCGAGAAGGTGATAGAGGATTTTTTTGTAATCACATTTAGACTTTCCTAAGGAACAATGGAACCGAGGCCAGACCCTTCTTCAGATTCCTCAAGTGGGATTTGAAAGGCTCTTCCGATGTAGCTACGTGACCACGTTGTACACTACGCTAGCTTGGTACGTCCTCATGAAATAGTTAAATCGAACTTAAAGCTACTACAGTAGAAGCTACATTATTTACAGATGCTACATCATTTAGTTACATCACAAACATACAAATAGGACAACGAAAATTTTTACATGGATATTGAACACACAGGTGACTTTTGCTTTCGATTGTGACCGAAAAAATATGATGAAAACTGAAAGAAAGTAATGAAAATTTCCCACACAAGGGAAATGTCTCCAGAATGAAAGTACTTCCATTACTTAGCCTTGGATATTATCAATGATTTTTTTTTCAGTATATGGGGTCGATTGATTTATTGATTTAAAGATACCTTACCTGTATAGGCGACAGGTAGGGGAGGGGGATTTTAAAGCCTAAAGTCGTCAAACCGGCTTCGCCAGTAATCACAAGACGAAACACTTCTTGTTGTACGCGTAAAGAATATTAATTAACTGGAACAGAAATAATATTAGAGGCACGCTTGATTAAGTTTCATTTGTTTTGGAGGAGCAGGTGCCAAGTTAGGGAGTGAAGCTAATTGAGACAGCGGGCGAACGCAGCGAGCCAAAAAACCGTGCAATAATTTAGTCCTCAACGCACAAATGACCACCTACTCAACCAGAATGCAACACAACAGGACTTTAGCCCAACCCACAACTTGTCACCCGTATCAACACGGTGGAGAAGTGTGTAGACGGAGATGGTAATGTTTAGCATGCAGACTACTATGTTAAGATGTTTGGTGCTACCATCTGTCGCCCACTTGGAGTGAGCTCCTAAAAAGGAATAGGTGAGGGAAATATGAATGGATTACAATTAAAATTTTTACTTTTCATACTGTGTTTACGTAAAAAAATCTTATTTAGATTGTTACATAAATTATTAGGCATAATTGAAAGTTGTACAAAGCATGGTACTGTTAAAACAAAATGTAGAAAGGACATTATTTAAGCGATGTCCACCAAGATTTAATGCAGTGCTTTCCCTCCAATAGCACAAAAGTAGCTGTTGAAAAATATTTGTGAGCTGGCGATACCGAAGTACAAGATTAATAGTGAAAATCTGAGTTCGTAAGCGCATGGAATATTATTCGCTTCTGTTGCATGCTAAGCATAGCCATAAATGTGCACGTTTTGCACGAACGCACATAAAGGCACACAAGTGTTCACATAACACTCCTGTAATTTGAAATCATGGTTGTTATTCCGGTGGCCGATCTTTATTGTACAACCTGAATGCACTTGTTGTCTTGAGTAATTGTACTTAGGCCGAACCTACTTGAAACATTTGGATAGTAAAATCTAAGTATTCCATTGGCTACGAAAATCAAGCTCAAAGTAAAACATTTCACGCTTCGAATAAAGTAAAGACTGGGACTTAAGGTTTACAGCAATGTACTTCAAGTTTCAATTATTTTCATGTCATAACACTATATACATATTGTCTCAATCAAACTTCAAAAGCTTTCAAAACTTTTTTAACTGAAACTTCATTTACCACGTTAGAAATTGTAATTGTACCGTTTAAGAACACTTGAAATTCCCGCTCACTCCCTGTCTAACCACGTCACTACGCTCCTTGTCTGATCGTGCGAGAATTTATTATGACAAAAAAAACAAACATTGTAAATCCTCAAGAATCACCTTTTATGAAATACATTTACTCGCTTTATCTTTATGCATTACGGGGAATCATGCAGCGAATAGTATAAATATATCTTCACGATTAACTCTGATAAAAGGTACAGTACGCTGATTAGGGCTAGAGTATATATCTATTATATACGCCGCAATCTCGGAGCAATCACAGCTCAAGCGATTGATATGTCGCTCTTTTCATGTAGATGTGTTAAAGCCGAATTCAAGCTGCCAGCCATGCTCTATATTCGTTTTCTTTCATTGGGTTCTGTATTGCTATTGCTGTTGAACTTCTTTATGTGTTTTTCATACCTTGCTGAATTTCAATCCTGTGAAAAAAGTTTAAGAATTATGTTAATTAAGTCCCTAAATTTTAAAAATAAATTACCTTGGTCATTAGAGTAGCAATCATGGCAATGTAAATGATTGTTGCGCACTCGGACATCAGTGCCTATTGTTCCATTTCCCAGCTTGACTCCACATACTGAACAACAAAAGCATTCCATATGGTAGAACAATTTCAAGCTTTCAATGATCATAGCTGCTCCCCTTCCTAAACACGCCCAAATTCACACGAAGACAATTTTCCCATTAGAATAATCATAGTTCATTCGTTTCTTACAACATTTTACCTAGCTCTTCCCCACATAGCGAGCATTTCTTTTTCCCGCTTACACTCAACAATCTTTCTTGATTAGGTTGGTGCAGCGGTAGTTGATTAGGAGGTACATGGTTGGCTAACAACGGAGCCGATCTGGAAGACGCCAATGGAGGGTGAGGTACCTGCGGCCCCGGGCCATTTTCGTCATACCTGATAAGCCATCTCTATAAGTTCCAAAGCGGTTCAAAGACCCTTTTCAGTACGCTCACCTGTTGTAATTCAGTTCGCTCACGTTCATATAGTTGCCATAATTTGGGTAATTGCTCTTGCTCGCTACTTTTTGAGTCAAGGACTCGATAATAGCAGGCGGTAAGGGTTGAGGAGGGAGCCGTGGGGGTTCCTGGTTCATTGCAGGGATTTGCTGCCAGTTAGCGTAAATTTGTTGCTGCGGGGCATAGTTACTCTCTTGGAACCAATTGTTCGTCATCTCAGGGTAAGGTTGACTCAAGCTGGACACGGATTTTGAATGCAAACGGCCACTGTAGTACGGTGCGTTGTTGTTCGTCGTGCCCAAGCCTTGAA
Source organism: Triops longicaudatus (assembly GCA_022885665.1). NCBI lineage: Eukaryota > Metazoa > Arthropoda > Branchiopoda > Notostraca > Triopsidae > Triops > Triops longicaudatus. The sequence continues at coordinate 79,062 of JAGQDJ010000054.1, forward strand.
TGTGGTCCATGGAACCTGACGTCACCGACCGGACCGGGTATGAATGCGTGGATTGGTCCGGCGAGGTGGACGTGTGAATGGACCCGGAAGAAAGAGATCGTGTAGACAAAAGGGGGGAGATGGAACCGCCCGAGGAAGCCTCTGAAGATCGTTTCGAATTGCGCTCTTTTAGTTCCGTAATTCGCCGTTGCTCAGCTTCCTGGATAAGCCAGTGTCGACTCACGTCCCGTTTTTCGGGAAGTAATTTCCGTTTGGGTGGCTCCATGTCAGGGTCTGCGGCGCGTAATTTGGAGAGATTCGAATTGGAGGTCGACTTAGGGAACGAAGGAACGGGAGGTGCGGAGCCGAGGCTTAACCTGGAGGGTTTGATCGGCACGGCAGGGGGCATCTTCTTAGCATTCGTCGCTTCGGAAGACGGTAAAGGCGCTGAGGGGGCTTCGACCACGAATTTACGAGGCCGAGGTTGCGGAGCTTCTGCGAACGCGGCTTGAGGCAGCTTGGAAAGCTGTTTCACTTGACGTATTTCCAAGTCTTGCAACTCACGGTAGTTTTTTTCCGTTTCTTGCTCTAACAGCTGCTTTTCCCATTCTTCGTGTTCCATCCGCTGCCGAAGCAGAGCTTCCTGCTGGGCCCAGATACGCTCTTCATCGACTTCTCGCTCTACAAACTGCGCGGGCTTGGAAGATTTCAAGGGAAGTTGATCCTGCAAGCGAATCTTTTCAACTATTTCAACCTGTTTTCGGAGCTGAGTAGATTCAGGTTGAATTTGCTCCTGGAATCTTACAGTTTCTGTTCGAAATTGTTCCTTAATCGGAGGAAGAATTTCAGGTTCTTGTCCCACGCCTTCTTCGCGTTCTAAAATCTCAATTATCTCTCTTTCTTTCCTCTCTAAATCCTCCGCGTTCAGGTTTAACTCTTGGTCCACCTGTTGGAGAGCATCGTGGACGTATTCCTGCAAATCTTGGGACGAACAGTCGTAGGAATCGTTCATATTCGATGCAGGTTCGTCGCTAACTTGGGATTGCGTCTTCTCAGACGGCCACGTAGGCACGGGCGGGGGTTTCATGGCAGGTGGGAGCGGGGGCGGGGCTTCATTTAAATCTTGGTAGAGCAACACGTGACTCCTCACTTCTGTTTCGGCTAAGATTTTTTCGATTGACGGGGGTGGTGGTACAAGCGCATCTGTCGTAATATATATTGCACATTAATATAACACCACATTCTAAATACCATTCTAAATGCCTAGTATCTATAAATAGTTTAATGTAAACTGTAACACACAATATTAGAATGTGTGATACAATTTCCAGTATTCACAAAACTCGCTTTACTGAAAGTAACTTGGGATCAAAGAAAACATGAATGGAAATGAAAGTTTTCCACTTGCCTGGGTCCACATAATAAGAATTGGTCTCGATTCCCAGAAAGTCCGATCTGCGGCGGGAAATCTCTTTACGTATACGCTTGGTTGAGCCAATTCTCTTAAACTTCTCTTCCTAACCACGTGTTTTATGGTAAAAGAGAAAATTGAAAGTTAGGAACAGCAAATTGAATCGATGCACACGGCAAACAACACAATTCAAAATAACGCAACTCAGGTGAAAAAGACGCGCACAAAGTGGTGCAAAAAAGACCTACCTGAGTTTCTTCGGCTGCGGAAGTATTGGTAGGAGGAGGTGGTGGTTTTTCAGTCGGAGGAGGTGGTGGTTTTTCAATGGGGGGTGCCAGAGAAGTGGGTGCAAAAGAACCCAAAGAAAGTGAGGGCAGCGTTTCCCATACCAACTGAATAGTGAACGTCCAAAGGCAAACGTGCAAACACAAAAGAATTTTGTAAAGAAAATGAAATCAAAGACGTGACCAGAAGTACGAACTCTCGGAGTCCAACACACTGAGTAAACCAAAAATTTTGGTTCCATTTTGATACACACAACCCACCCTTAACCCTCTTCTCATGCAAAATATTGTGCAGTGAAGTCGCGATTTAGGTCAAGACTGAATCTCAAATTATTTTGTTGTAGTCAAAAACATTCTCCCTAAGAAATACACATGTGATCAAAAGTAAAAATAATTAACTGACAAATAAATTAATGCAAACTAAATGAAAAAATTGAGAGAACAGTGAACAACACTTTAAAACAGAAAGAAAAACAAAAAATAAGGAGTGTCACTGTTGGTCACTGAGCACGTAAACCGTGAATTCACTTTGCGACAAAAACAAAATTCCCAACTTCCTGGGGACCCTTAACTCAAGCAAACAATTCTCACGGATTGTTTGCTGAAAAACAGCTGCTATACCTGTGAATAATCAGAGGTTGTACTGCTGCTGTAAGTTTTTTGCACATCTTCCACAATAGTTTGTTCTTTGATATCTTCCTGTATTATCGGCTCGGGTTCCTTGGACCATTCCTGTAGCTAAATTGACAATAAAGTTTATTATTTCTACTGTAGTCTAGTTGAACGTGAGCGCAGTGAATGAAATATAACTTACTAAGTCGCTTTCCTTGACAAAATCAGTAACATCCTTTTCTATACCATCTTTTTCTTCCGTCCGTTGTTCATGCTTTAGGATTGTTTGGTCTTCCTTGAGAACTGTGACCAGGGAATCCTTAGATTGGCTTTGTTCAAACTGGACTTGAACCACGTCGGTTTGTTCAACAATTTCTTCAACTGTTTCTTGTACAGCTACAGGTACAGTTTCTTCTAACTTGAGCTGCTGGTTCTCTTTCAAATATTCTGACCCATCTCGGTTCAGCTGTACGGAACTGAACTCGCGTACACACATGTCTTCATACGCTTGGACCACTTTATTATTGTGGTGACGATTATTTTGAATTCCTGTGGAGACCGGCTCGGTAGGTGAATGAGCGGAATCTGAGCTCCGGGGAGATAAAGAGCGAATACCCTCATCTTCCGTGCAATCGGATTCTTCTTGCGGAATCGGCACGTGCAGCAATTCAATTTTGGCAGGCTTAGAGCACAATGATTTTTCAGAATAGTTTACCAATTCCCGCACGACGGGATTCTGTTCCGCATTGCGGAAAAGTTCCAACCGGCTCCGGAAGTCGATGGAAGTTTCCTCCACGGCTTCATTGATGATCAAGTTCTTTTTCTCCTGCTCTTGTGTCACTTTCTTTGGGCAGTACTGGTCTTTCTGCTGTAAATCTTCCTGGGAAGTGTGAAACGTTTGCGTTATAGCCTTGGTATACGAATTGCGGCGCTGGCTTATCGGAAGCAAAGTGGAAACGGAATCAATTTCTGTGCTCTTGAAGGAAGCTAGTTTCTGCTTAAAACTCGGATCCCGATCTGGTGTAACGCGAAGTTTCGCGTTGTGTTCGGCGTTAGACTCCAACGACGCGATTTTCCCCCTTAACGTCTCCGACAAGTCCATCGAGTGGCGATTCTTCTTCACGGCCTCTTTCTCTTCTGAGCTAGACTTTTCAAAAAAAGAACGCCTTTTTACTAAATTTTCACTTTTAGCTTCAGTGCTTTTATTTCGAGGTGCTGGTTCATTATTGCTATCTTTCGACGTTAACTGCGACACAGTTTCTTCAACTTTTTTGCTTCGTCTAAGCACAACTTCTTTTTCTTTCGGACTGGAATCTCCTTGGACTTTAGGAAGCTCTTTGGGAGTTTCAACCACGCTAGCACTAATAGTGGTTGCGGAAGTTTTGAAGGAAGTTGACGACAACGGTGTAGTTTCCATTTTGGTTAATGCCGAGGTGACTTTCCGGTAACTCTCAATAGCTTTGTCATAGGTGTATTCCTCTTGGGCTGTTACTTCCTGGGATTCTTTGACATGCTCTGTGATCTGTAGGGGCGTGGTCTCTTCTTTGGAGCTAGTCGTGGCAGGTGTGATCGGATTCTCAGGCTCACGTGGGCTTAACGGACTGAGCAGTTCGCCCAAGTCATTATTATCTTCCGTGTAAACATTCAAATCCATTAACCGCGCACGAGACGGCCTAAACCAATAAATATAGTCAAACAACATGCTCCTTCGAAGTTCATGTTTTCCGTACACTTCGTTGTACTCGTGACAACTAAGATTACCTTTTCTCCATCATTTGATTAAACTTGGCAGTCTTCTTAGCCGCTTCATCGCACTTATGCCAGGCTTCATCCTTCTCAAACTTTTTGACTTCGGTAACCCGTTCAATCACATCTTCCTGCCGTTTCCGCCGATTCATTTTCCATCCCTCCAGGTTCTGTGGGAAAACAAAACCCATAGGTGAAACAAAAGTATAAAGGGGCGAATAATACTTATTTAGAGCCAATAATACAGCAGTATAAGTATAGTAGTGATAATAAAAATCATAAAAAATCTAGCATCGACTACAAAAACATAATATCCACAAATAAAACAAAATAGAAAAAAACGTAGTTCAGAAGAAAGCCAAGAAAAACGTATGAGAAGACAAAGGCAAGACTAGATGTGGCTAGACAGCATAAAACAAAACAAATATGAGAAATTAAGGGCGCAGGAAGAAAAGTGATAAGTAGCTGCACACAAAACAAAGCCTTGATGGTAATGAGATGTAAAAGAACACGACAAGGACAAATCGGAAAAGACATAAAAAATTTAGCTTCGGATAATGGCGCTTACGATTGGAAACGTTTTATTGCTACAGAACTATCTTACCGCTTGCCATTCCTCAGGTTCTTCTTTCACAACCGTTCGGATCTTCTTCAACTCTTCGGCTTGCTTTAATTGCTGCTGCGCGGTTTGAAAAAGCGGAGCGGGGCCGGTACGGATGAACTGTAAAGGGTTATAAGCTGGACGGGAAGTCGCCACTTTGTTGGTTCTGGTTGGTATAAATTCTGATGAGAGATCCTATTACAGATTGGAAAAACAAGATCAAAATCCCTACAGCGAAACGGAAACCCCACAAGCAGTTTCTTGCTTCCTTTTTTTTCTTACGCCCCTTCTGCTTTTCAACCTTGTTTATTTTTTGTCTTTTTAAGAAAAGCTTACGTGTTTATGAGAGCTGCCTGACGTCGACTTCTCATCCATACTTTCGCTGGATTCACTGCGGACATCATAAGCTGTCGGCTTGCGAACGTCAATATATTCACGCGATTCCCGAAACGCTTTCGAGCCTTTGTATTCTCGCATGCTGACCGGAATTGAGTCCCTCGAGCCGGTCGAAGACATGGTTGGAGTCGGAGACACAGGCAAATGATCGTCTGATCCCATACTTAACTGCGTGCTGCCAGGCATGACCACTTTTCTTCTTGTATTATTTATTAATACAGCGTATTCACCGCAAACGTTGTTCCAGTCCGAACTTCTTCAATTACATGTCTGTACCATCCAAAGCACGAAAAACTTCCTGTGAAATACCGCACAAACACATTTTATATTATACCACCGCCACAGAAACGTTTAAAAACTTCCATAAATAAATGAACGTTCAAAATGAACGAGCAGAGGAAAATTATCTCTGTGCTATGGCGTGCCTTCTCCTAACACAGAATGGGTTTTCTTCTCTTTGGCAAGTCTGGCAACTTGCCTCACCCTCCCACGAACCCGAGTGAACCAAAAATAAACGTTATTTTACACGCCAAACAAGCCTTCTTCCTTCGCTTCCAAAACTTCCGGAACGAGGCAGCGAAAATAATAATAATAAAGTCAAACAAAGTCCGGAAGAACAATAGGATTTGTATGAAACAGAAGTATTTTTTTCCTTATAGCGACCTTTAAATAGCAAGATAAACTTTATCATTTCGTATAATGTGGCCACACCTCGGATTCTTTTGTCACTCGTCAGCTTACAGAATCAACGCCTTGACATGACAAAACAACATAAAACAAATACTACATGGTGCGCTACGTTATACAAAACTTCTTCCATCGACCAATCGTCAACAGCCTTGACGTGATTACAAGAGATCCAGAAGATTCCTTCATGAAAACGAGCGACAGATAACGAAAGAATTCCGACCGTTTTAGATCGTCCTAAATACCTTTCCGTTTCGGAAAGCAAGTGAAAGGTATAATAGTTTTTCATCAAGCTTTGCTTATTGAGCTCGGAACACTGATAGACAAGACTCCACCTTTCGATGCATTTGATATGCACTTAGTGAATTCGATAAATTTTAGAAGATCGAACCGTTTCAATTCGTTGCAATTTTCACGAGAAAGCTATATCTGTAAAATTACAATACATTACCATTAAATAGATAATTTATTATGTAAAGAAAGAAACTATTGAATATAATAAAGATTTAACCGTTATCCAAGTTTACGCTATTCGAATGTTTCACAAAATAAGTAAAAGTATTTGTACATTTTCCAGGTCACAGTACAAAAATTTCGCATGTAACAGAACTGCCGTCTTTATTTTTTACCCAAGCCCATAGCTAACCGCCGGAAGTTCTATCAATTTGCATAAATTTGCAAACAAGTAATGAAGTATCATTAACTTGCACCGGAAGAGTAAGTAATTTTCCAACTCACTTATATCAAACAAAACCTACGCGATATAAAGCCAGGACACTGTACGGTGTATATTGTGTACTTTTGTGCTTTAGGCCACAAAAACTATCAGACTATCTAATATTACCATGTAATTTACAAAGCATATGAATTTGGTGAACGACAGTGTTACGTCTTAAGTTATTTTTCAAAGAACAAGTTTATTTGTACGGCTACTTATCTCAAAACGACATTTTAGTCGAGTGTTTAACGTTTGCCTAGCTTAAAAAAGTTGATGCTATACCAACGAAAAAAAAATGGCAATAGAAAGTGCTCTAATTGATTATTCAATATAAACCTTGAAGTCTTGATTTAAAAAATCTGGACGACAAAATAGCGATTTAAATGTCCAACATTGTAACCTCCGGGCAAGGTGCCAAAGAAAAGGGCTCGTAGAATGGAGCAAGATGCCACACTACTCACTTTTTCGTGCAGAAAATAGAATAATAAATTATGGAGGAAAATATCACTTTGCGCAAGCACACAAGATAATAGACACATACACACAGCAAAACCTCGCCGACAGGAAATCCGTGATACTGTAAGGCTTCCTGTGTCCATATGGCTACCAGAAGGGGGTGGGCATCCAGAGCACGAAACTTTGCAAGCCCATTACTACGGGTGCACACAGCCAGTGCTCAAGAGGAAGACCCGAAGAAGAACCCCGATAAGCTAAAAATAAACCTGACTTCACGTTTACCTCTTTCTTTTTGCACCAATGTCTAAAGAAACGGCGTTTTCCCCATACTGCACACCCAGCAATGCTCAAATCACGCGCCTGGAGCTCTCCCACTGCAGTTTTAGCGTCAAACGACCACGGCTGCTATGGCGCCATACTAGCGTAACTTCTCGAACGTCCCTCACCTGTCCACGCGTTGGCATTACTTCACGAGCTCGGCACAACACTATGACGCCATCTTTGCCATACACGGAAACCGGAAACAACACCCACGTGTGTTGCAAAGACTTGCGATAACGTTACGTCGTCACAAACTCGTCCTCTCTTTATCCGACTTTTTAAATCCCAAATTCGGGAATCGTGTGACCTAGCGAAAATCCCGAAAGTGAAAGTTGTCGTGCAGGGTGGAGTTCGTTGAGTTCTTCCTGGGCTGAGTTCTTTAGAAGAATAAAACGACTACATAATCTTGATTCCTTTGAGCTCCCTGTCCTTTTCCTAATTGTTGCTTAACAACTTTTAAAAATAAACGGCAACTGCATCACGAAACCACGACGTCACTGCCGTTTTCTCTGCTGGTATCCACGCAACGCACGAACAATCAACCCCCAAATGAAGACAAAAGAAGTGCAACTTTCAACGAGGAAATCAAAAACCTTACTGTATTTCTTGACCAACCGCAACGCGCAATGGCCTACAGTTAAACTCCCTTCGTATTTACTTTTGTTTCGAAAAAGACATTACTTTTACAGTAAGCTTAACTGTGTTATAACTAGGGCTCATTTGGAGTCATTATGCTGGAAAATAGATTGAGTCACTGTTTCCCACGCTTACCGTTCTTTACCAAAGTGCTTCTCTGTGTCCAATTGTCTCCTCGAGGGCAGTATTGCTTGCGTGCCTAATCTGTCAGGACAAGAAACCTCTCCACGGATGGCCCTTATAAAATCCCTATGCGTTGTCAACTTCAAAGAAGATTTTTTTTATTTCTAACCCACTTACTACCCGATTTAGACTAACCAGATATATAAAAGAAAACACAAAGACAAGCAAAAAGAATGTGACATAAGAAAAGATATAAAAGGAGGAAAGTCTTCCATTTAAGTCTACAAGACAATGGGATCTTGGGTGTTGCACCTGGCTGGCTTGGATCGGGACAAACACCTTATCACGAATCCAGAAGCCTCTGGATATCCCCGGTAGGTTGTACAAGACTGCGGATACGACCAAAAAGCAAGAATGTGACGACGCTATAATGATTATGACAAGCAAAGGGGCTCTATCGTGGTACTACTATCAAGGCAAAACCCCTCCTAACGCCCTTTCAGCAATTGGTCACGTTAGGGCCCCATTTTAAAGGTCTTTGGCCTTCAAAATTTTCAACACAGTCGCATCACCTCCTTCACCGCAAAAATTCCAATGAATTACAAATTGAGAACGTTACCTGTGCTCTAGCTACCGTAACCGCAGTTTTAATTATATTTGACACTTACGGCTATCGAGTAACGTTTCAGCTACTTCTTGACCGAAAACAACACGAAACTAACGCAAGTCGCCTGTTTTCATTTAAAATATATATAAAAATAAATATATCTATTATGATACACTCGAGTCCCATAATTCCCTTTATTCCACTTCAGCTAAATGGCGAGAATAGAGTGTGTTATGAAATTATTCTTCCTTTACTTTAACCCGTTTTTCCACCTGAAAATCCAGGCTGGATTAAGCCCCCGAAAAGGAGTAACAGAACTTGACGGGCCAAGAAGTATTATTTAGACAAGGTCTCTGGTTAATGTGACTAAACCCAAAAACGCAGAAGTTTTCTCTGGGGATATCAACGTATGTAACTGATCCCTTTCGAAGGACGAAAGAGAAACTTAACCAGATCTTGGGTGATACAGGCGCCTTCGTACACAAGCGCAAACATTCATGGCTGCACAGTGGAAAAGTCAAAACCGCACAATGCAGCCATGCTTAGCTGGCACCGCTGAAAAGATCTGTCTCAAGCAAATTATTTTTGACAAAAAACAGCACCCTCCCTATTTCGTGTCTGTAATCTAAAAGGCCTTTCAAAAGTTTCAGTTTTCGGTTAAACATTTCAAGGCGGCACATACTTTATATAGGTTATTTTATATATACAGGTTATTTACGTATTATGCTGCGGACCTATAACGAGTTCTGATAGACGGACGTACTGTAGTGTACAATACAAAGCAATACGCACGTGTATCATTCTTTTGTAAATAGAAACGACAAGAATTTCCGAGAGCAGGTGTTGAATGCTTCACGCCATAGTTTGTGTCGGATCTTTTTTTCTTTTTACCTTGAACGAACTTTGTTACACTAAACACGAATGTGCTGTAAAAATCTAACGGGACAAACTCGTTTTTCCAATGAGGCGCTGTTGACACGCTAGCTTGATCGTAAGAGAATAGAACAAGTTTGAATGCGCTCGCGAAACTTTTAAGCTGATTCTCGTTTAGTGACTTGCGACGTTTTCTGGGACAAGGATTGTAACTGTTCTTACACTACTTTTACTTTCTCATTTTTGATTGTCATTCTTTTCCAATTTGGTGCCTAAAGTGTATGCAAACTCTGCTTCCTTTTCATGACTTTCCCTTTTTTGCCTGGATAAAATGAAACCAGTCAAATCTCTTTGCTTTTTTGCGTTCAACAGAAAATTGCTCTACCTACGTTTGTCTCACGATTCCATAGAAAATACCTTCTCCATAATCTTTTCCCAGTGGTGCACCGTGTTTTTCCTTCGCCCACTTCACCAACACTTATATTCCCAGATTTCTTCCAACACGATAATTCATACAAGGATTCTCTTCATCTTCCACGCCGAGTGTCAGAAAGAAAATTGAAGTAGTGTACCGATAATTGGGTACGCACGAAACACTTAACTATGTATTGTACTGTATACTTCAAGCGAAGGAAACCTTTCCTCGGAGGTAGATCTTCCACCCAAAAGGTATCTATTCGTACTAGGATGTTGATAGCAAGATCCAAAAACGAGGAGGTCCTCGGCCCTGCTGTAGCCAGGAGAAACTAACGGGATCGTCACTCAGGTACCTCAACTTCTAATACTATTTGTAGAGCTTTGGGAGCTTGAGAAGAGGGAGCAAAGATGAGAATGAAGGGAAAAAAAAAGAAAAAAAGGTTGGCGAGAAGTTGCGTTGCTAATAATAAAAATAAATCTTCTGACTTCGTGAAAAAAGGGGGGCGCAAGTTTTATTTCTTTATATAACAGCACGTGCCAGGAAAAAGTTTTCCATTCCCTCCAAGGAAACGTGCAAAAGAAAATGTGAAAATTCCTTTTTACCCCTTAAACCGGGATTTTCAAAGCTGGAGGCCAAGAAGTGGTAATGTTGTCGGTTAAGACAACGAGCTAATTGTTCCAGCAAGGCAGAAAGGAATGCAACAAAAGAGCTACTGGTGTAAACCTTCCACAGCGGATCTTCGCTCCAAGGGATTTCGACGTCAACTTTTTGGCTACGGACAACGGATGTCATTTTCCTAGCTTTTGACTTCGTCTTCCTATCATGTGTGTTGCTAAACAAAGAATGCCAATGAATCCGTACTGTGCAGATCGGTCCAGACACCTACTTTTTCCCTCAGCTTGAAAAACGCTTACCAACCAAAATATTCCCCGGAAAAATGGTCGGGAATACTCAGAAAGCGCCCCGGTATCGTCGTTTCCGTGCTAGGGAAAACGTTTACAACAAGTGAATTCCATTAGGCCACATATCGTTTAGTAGGTATTGGACGACGGCCAAGTTTTCCATATTTATTGTATTTCTTAATTCATTTATATATTTGAAATTCGCAATTAAGTAAGTTGGGTAACTAGCGAGGTCGTTAAAAAGTTTTATCAATTTTTATCACAACCGTGCTAGTAAACTGAGATTACGGGCGGTATCTAAATGAGTTTCTACGAAAGAAACGGGGTTCTCAGATGAAGAATGTGGGATGGAAAAGAGCAGAGTCCTTTTGGCCCGGCCAAGACGGGTTTTCGCCTTCCTTATCGCTTCTTAAATGATTACAAATGACCTATTCACAGCACGTATCTGTTTCTCTCCCGGGCTTCCGTCAATACAAACCTGAAATTTAGGCCAGAAATCGTAAACCTGTAACACCATTTCGCCGCCCAAATGCCACCTAGCACTGCGTGAAGGTGCTGCAATTAAGACGACCTAACCTACCAAACAGACGTGTCGTGTCATTAACGAGTTCCTCAATTGAGAAATTCTGACATCTGGACTGGATTCTACGCGTCTCCCCGGACTAAAGGCTCAATTATTAGCTTTCGTTTACTGTTAGAGCTATTTATCCCCAGCCATCTGAAAATAATCGCCGGCCGTTTATGACCTTCAATTCAAAACTTTTTATATACTCCTCGGACAATGTTTTCTTTATACTTCGCCCCCCTTCTGAATGTAAATAAAGTCTAGGTTATCCTGATTATGGTAATGCAAGAACCAGAGCTAACATGAGCATACTCGAAATTTCGCGAGCCATGAGCGTGATAGCTCGTTTTTTTTCGCGCGCGGAGAGCAACGAGCTCGCGAGTAGAACGTCATCTACTTCACGAATTCTTTTTTTTTTCATGCATCAAAAAGAAGGCACCCTACGAATTACTTTTGTTGTCCTATCCATCCACTGTTGATTGGCTGTGTATTCTGTTTTCCTGTTCCAAGTTAGAACGCAAGATGCTATGTTTAAATAACCTTAGACCATGGAATCCACGGAATGCAAATTTACGATTTTGTATCTCCCTTTGTCAGTTCCCTAACCTACAAAACTTAACTTATCTAAGACTACTAAACCTGAAGAAAAAACAAGCACAATGGGAGTCATTTCCCCTTGCTTTAAACTTATTAGATCCTGGAGTTTTTATACATTTAATTAATAAGCTATTCGTATAAAGACCATTGGGAAAGTGGAGAAGTTCGGTCAGGGAAATTTGGTCTAAGTTAATCCCATTTTTTGGAGACAAAAATCAGTTAAAAGATAAAAAGAAGTAAAAATGTGAAAAAAAAATGCGATTTCGCAAGTAAATAAAAAAAAAAAACAATTGCGAGCGGAAATTTTGAAATGAGCCCTTTTTAGCTCTGACTTGAGCTAAAATTCCCGGGCTTAAATTCGGTTTCTATTACAGCACTTCACGTAATACGAAAAAGACAAGATTCTTTACTTCAAAACTACGCTACATTCACATTACAAATGAGAATATTTACAGTAGTTGACTTCTAACCGTTCTTATTTAGAGTATCGGAAGATCTCACCTTGTCCATAAAGTTGTTCTTATTTTATTTTCTAAAGTTATATTTTTGCATTGCTTGCACGTTTAATAATTTATTCAGTTGTAATCTATTTTATACTTACGGTAGTATTTTACCAGCCTTTCGTAGCACAGTATTGTTTTAGATGTTTTTACTTTTCATTTCCTGTGAAATAACTAAACTTATATGCTTGTTATTTTTAAAAAGTTGTCTTGTTAACGATTTATTTTTTACACACTAGTGCATGGGGTGTGACCAAGACGTATTTTAAGTATTATCGTGAAAGTGCATCGTTCGTCACGCCGAATCTTATTGAAGCTTTCATCATTAAACGAGGGTCATGCTATGCTTTCAAGGTTAGGGCTATTCAGATCTTTTAGCTCTAATTACGCACAAATCGCTGTATTCAATTTCCAAAAGCGAAACAAGGAGAGCAGTATCCCATTACTGCTAAGGTGGACCAAAAACCGCGCCCCTTCTACGTGTTCTAATGTTGCATGTACCCCCCAAGTTTTTTGTGTTACTTTTGGGTGGGAAACTGGGGCCTAACGAACATAAGCAGATGTCTTTTACACTTGAGGCCGCACATTCCTACTTTTAAACCCCCTAAAGCTAATCCTCCTAAGATCTTGAACCCTATGTCCTGAACACATTCTGTTCTCCCTTGGGCTGTTTTGTGTGTACAAAAGGCAAAAACCGGGAACCCTCTTTTACGAATAAATGATGGCGACCCTCTATCTTATTGGTTATGGTCCGTAAAGATGTGAGGATTTTCTTCCACTATAACTGCGATGGCCTTCCGAGGCTAGGAAAACGTACCGGAGACCTTGCTCGTGGGCAAATATGTTAGTAAAGTCCCTTTTTTTAATCACTTACGGTAATTAAACAAGGAGCTCTATCATTTTTTGGTACATTGTGGGACTGAAAACTGGAAGCCCAAACAAAAAAGAAAGATCCTTGAAAGGTCACGAACTTGATGCGGACAAGAAACGCAAGAATGACATGAAATACGTTTGAATTCTTGGATTTTACATTAGCTTGGCTAACACGCACGACATTTTGAGACACTAAGCCAGCGTGCTGGACAAAAACACTGGGGAGAATATATTTTTTGAGACTTGATCATTCAGAGCGAGGAAAACTAACTTACCTTAGGAATTAAAGTCCCGTGGTCCCAGAATTTTACATTAAGAAAAACGCAGTAAATCCAATGTCATTTAGGAAGATAAAATTATTTTCCTCGGCAACATCAGATCGGAGTCACAACAGGGGTTTATAAATACACAACACAAAGACCCAAGCAGTCAAAGCTGATTAACACATGCTATCGACTATACTGCCCTGGCACTTCTTCAACCCCAGCACACCGTGTTCTCGGTTGGCATGGGAGCGTTGGTTTACGCTTGTATTTTGTCTTGTGGGTCTAGCTTTTAGTGGGGGTTTACAGCTTCTACACCATCTACTGACGCGGTCGAAAGATAAGTTGCGAAACGCGAACCAGTAAGGCTTCTGTAACCACGGGTTACTTGGGAAAATTGTTTCTAGCCCGGGTGCAAAAGGCAGTTGCTCAAAGGCTGCGAGAAGAATTTTTTTTTTCGGAATTTATCCGTTGATGGACAGTGGATTAGTTTCTGAGGTGTGAGCAATCAGTCTGACCCAGGTAATCACTACGTAACTCTTCTTGCTAACCAGTGATCGGTTATTTCGTTGGGCTGGCAAAGTCGCCGCTCGGCTCGGCTCATAACACCTCAAAGACAAGCCGAGCCTTCAGCCAGTCCTATTATTTCGGACGTATATGAAAAATTACCAGTACTTTTTTTTAAAAGAATACCTTGCGAACTACATATAGAGGAGGGATGGGAACAAACAGCTTCAGCTTCAGTGTGAGATCCAGCACGGTGCTGGATCTCACACTGAAGCTCGAGACCCATAAATAGTGCATTTGTGATTTATATTGATTTTTTATCTTGATTAATTGATTAATCAGAAAAAACTTACAGAATAATGGTTATGATACATACATTTCTAACATATGAGTGTCAAATATGTATTTATTAGTTACTTATCAATTTCGATAAGAAACAACTTACTTTTCGTAGTTTCTTGAAGGAAAACTTATTTTGCTGCAATTCGCACTATTCTTGCACAAATAATAATTTGTCTTTTTGACTTAAGGGTGTGCAATTAAAGCTATAAGCTGTTAAATCGTGTACGGAAAACGAATATCACAGTGTTTAGAGGAATGTCAACAAATAGTGCCGTTAGAAAATTGGTGAAAATTCGCGAAAAGTTATTTTGGCCTATTTGCTTTTACTCTTTTAAAATTGTGCGTCATCATTTGCTGACACCAGCACCCGAGCCTCTTCGCTGTTTGTGCAATTTGTGGAAGGAACGTTAGAATGTCGAGATTAAAATTTGCGACAACGAGGTACTGTCACATACAGAGTGAAATGCAATTTCATCTTGCAGAGACGCTATTTCTGGGAAGTTATGGCGTGATATTAATTCATTAATGCGTAAAATTCTTGAAAAAGTAAATAAATCTCAGCAAATTGTAATATTTACTGAAAGTTTCCGAGGTATCGTCTACAAATTTGTTGAGTTCGGTAGATTGCTTTACCTCCTTCTTCCTCGCTAAAAATTTCCATGCAAACGCCATCTAAGAGAGTGTTAGACAATCATTACTGAGTACGCACAAATGATTTCAAGGTTATCACCAGATGGCGAAACAAGCCTTTGCTATTGAAAGTTCTGAATACTTACATCGGAGTCACTTAGTCAGTAACCTGATAGCCCAAGGGTTTTAATTGATACCATCTAACAAACGGAACGTGTTGCGGAAGTCCTAAGTAATTGTTTTGGTAGAACGAGTTCGATCAACCGATAACTCGCTTCTTTCTTATATAAAAGAACAATCGAACAAGGTGACAAATGACATGTCAGCCGTAAAGTGTCTAATACTCTCCTAAAAAAGCCAGGGACTCTTAGTTTAAAAAAAAATAAAAAAATAGACCTTATACACCGTTCCAAGACCTGAAGGTATATACAAACTCATTCAAAGTGTCACATTTGCGGCTTGAATGAAGGCCTTGAGGTCCAAATCTTCAATACATGGCTGAAAGGAAGTCGAAAATTTCAGAAGTTTTCTTTTTCTTTTTCTTTCACCATACATGCAAAAATAAATTTGAGATGTCGAACTACATTCAACAGTACAGACAGCATGACGTTTTCACATATTCAGCACGCACTGCTTAATGAATTTTTGAGTTCGAAGCTTTGCTCAGAAACAAGTGTTAAGGATGGGGGGTCCTACTGTTGCAATTCAACGCATTTCTTTACTCGTTCGGCTAAATCAGGGGTTCAGAAACTTTTCAGCTCGTGGCAGCTTTTCACTTCAGGACTGTCACCGTAAAGTTAGTTGTACTTAAATTAATGTCGGTCGAAATTTTGAACCATTCGCGACGCCCTTACAAGGCAACCACGGCGCACAGTTTAGAAACCGCTGGGTTAAGTAATACTTGTCTACCATTGTATCAGTAGGTAAATTCATCTTATTAGATTCTTGATATTGCCATAAAAAAATAGTGGTGAGCCATTCATTATCCCCGGGCTAGTAAAAATGTTCGCGCACATGCGCATGACCTTGTAGAATGATGCTCTAACGGTGCCAGGAATACCGTTCGCAAGTACGAGGAAAACTTTGCCCGGCTTTTCGTTTTCAATACTGTTAACTTCCGCTACGCCATATCCTTTTGGTTTTACAAGTCCAGGCACCCCTTTTCCAAAGTCGTTTTCACTAACAACGACTGGTGGATCAACGTTACTTTAACTTTGGCCTTAAAATGCTGCAAAAAAGAAACTGACGTGTTTCGCCTGCAACCGGTTTTTAGCATTTGCTTTATGCAAATTACTTGCACAGCGGATGGAACACGTTATTATTAAACTCATTAGGAAAGGCCAAACAGACTCCAAACATTTTGCAATGTTTCACCATATTCTTTTCTTACATGGGAGTCACAAATGAAAATATTCTGGCCTTAAATCAAAATCCCTTGGTTTTATCACAAATTGTAACTGGACAACTCGTAGGCGATGGGTGATGCTCCGCAAGATTTGTATTGGGACAACATTTGAGGCTTATAGGAGAAGCCAAACTGTAAAAATGTTGCCAAATTTTGTTCAAAGGTTTGCAACTATTCATAAGAACGCATAAAGCGCGAGACAAAAGCGTAAAGAAAAGAACATTTGCTGTGGTTGTAGTTTTTTTCCTTGTATGGCTGAGACATTCGCAGATGTTTCAACCCAGTATGTTAATATCCTGCAGATGCACAGGCTGGCCGTTAAAGTCTTTTCGTCATTTTAAATTTTCACTAGCATGCGGACATAAAAAGCCGCGTTTGTCCAACGTTCCTTGGGACTACGCAAACACTATAGTGCGGAACTAGAGAGACCAAAACATACTTAACGCGCACACATTTTCTCTATGCAGAGTTTAAAAAACTAATCTACTATAGGAAAAAAATTACAACGTAGGAGCTCGTATAAAGCCTATCTATCTTATGCGTAAGCATGATGTGCAGATAGGTGTAACACAGTGCCACTATATTTCGAGAAGTGTCAATAAAACGAAACAAAAAAATATAGCAGTCCATATTTCGAAAGGAACCTCGACATGTAACACACATTAGTAAAAGGAACTTCCACGTATGTTGATAAACTTTTGTAGGGAGTGCATAAGTAATGCACGATATCTTCTGCGAGGTATACGATAAGAGTGCTTGATTTGTAGATGAGAAAATCTTTCAGGGACTTAACATGACACCCAATGGACAGTACTATTTTATAAGAAAATGTGCTTCGTGGACGTCTATGATTCGTTTTGCTATCAAGCTGAGACCGACGCAAAGGAGTACAAGCCCACACATAGCTCTGTCCATTTGATATTGCTACGGAGTTGGCAAGTTTGCCAAAACTAGTCTCAATTTCGTGCAAACCTGCAATACTTTGTGGCCTTGACCACAGAACCGAAGCGCAAGCTGACTGTCCGATGGTAGCAGACAAAGGTTGCAAACCAGTCTCGGATGTCCCGAGGTCAACGGCATGCAGCTCCATTCTCCACACAAGATGGTGGCGATTCAAAGGTCCTCCTCATGCAATTCTGTATTAAACTGCCATATACAGACCGGGCGGGGAAATTGCAAAAGCAAGCGACCGGCAAATATCCGCAACTTAGCCCTTGTTAACACGACCGAGAGCCGTGGTTGGCCGTAGCCGTAGTGTTTGTGGCAACGGTCAGCTTAGTACCAGCGCACGTTGCGCTGCGCCAAGAACTCTTCTTCTGGAAACCAATAAGGTAAGGTGAGGTACCGGTCGCTGAGCTGGTTAGGAACCCTTTTTGTAGCTTGCTGGTAATCTGCCCAGCATTTTTTTCATAATACGTGACCAGCTTGCTTCTTTGGAGAAGGTTATTCACGGCTTGAAGCACTTTCAGGTAGATGATAATTATGGCCGTTTATCACACATGACCCGTGGTCTGAAAAAAAATGTTTGGTCCGATGGGAGTTGACTCTCACCTTTGGGCTTCCTTCGGAAAAAAAGGTGTTAACCAAGTTTCCAATATCGCTATACTGCATGCAAATCGTAAATTATGAAATGTAGCATTTTGTGTGAAAGGGCATCAGGTCCGTGGCCTCGGAAGAATGTATGCTTCGATTGGTGGGATGTTCGACAAGATAAATTAAGTCATTTCAACCTTTCGTAAATCAAAATAGTCCTCGAGTCGATAATTCAGCGCACATGGTGCGGAACGCCGATCTAACTTGTATTTTTTTTTAATAAAAAATTGTTTTTTTTTTTAATAAAAGACGCCTTTTTGGTAGGTATGGTAACCGCACAGTTAATCTTTCGCAGAACTGCACGTCGCAGGGTTTTTGCGCATGACAGTGAAACATAAGCTACGATTTAGGAGCTTCCCTGTGGTAATACTAGTACAGAATACTTAACTCTGCAAAAGGTTAAAGCCTTTGAGTACCACGCAGCGGGTCTTCTTGCAGCTGGTGCCGAGTACAGTAGTCATTCGTAAAGTAGAAACCATTTTCCCTTGACATGTACGAATATGTCTTCGCCAGTATACGGTGAAAGGAAAGTCGTTAGGCAATCTAGAGTTGGCCACAGCTACACATGATCAATTGAATGTGTAACAATGCTTTAAGGGAATACAGGCAAAGCTAGCGCAGCATAAAACATATCTATTGACCTGGACAGTTTTAATAACCAAAAGATTTAAAGAAGCCGCTGCTTAATAATTGCCTATCATGATAATCTGGGGAGTTGCAACTTGGTTGCTTCATAAATTGGACTGAAGTTTGTGCACACACACGCATGAAAAAAGAGAGAAACCTTGTACGTGAACGTAGCCGTCTACTTGTTGCGCGAGGGCATTGCGAATTGGGTTGGGTTAAACATCTAGGAAGTAAGCAAAGTGTTACGTGCGACGTTCCAGTAGACATGCAACGTTATTAAGAGTTTATTTATTAACAGGAATTTTCAATTCTAACCAAAATTTTGTAATCTAAATGTCTTTACCAGGAATGCGAACATATTATCAGAGATCAGGATCGCCTTGAAATCTTGTAGTTTCAAAATCTTTTAATCTAGAAGCCTCAATCCTTTTCTTTTATATGTTAGTCATATTTGGACATCGAAAATTAATTACAGCAATCAGAGCTGGGACGCAAGGTAAGCTAATACTGATCTAAAAGTAAAAAAAAAAATAGTGTAACGAAAACAAAACTAAACAAAAATTAAGGATTCGTGCGTACTTTTGCAATAAATTAGTTTAAGCTCAGTAGATTCCATTTTTGGATAGGTTGAATTATCCGAATAGCAGGGGTTTTGTTATTTATTCCCCTATAACTGTTGGGCGCCGGAGGGCCCGTTCACTCGCCGTTGGTAACAAACAATTAGTGAAAGCCAAAGAAAAGCTTAGCAACCACGCGATCGTCAATGACACTGATCACTAAAATAAGAGGTATACTTTAAGAAATAAGACCATATTCAAACTAGTTGTCTTCTGTCACACAAAATGAAAGCGTTTTATTCCAAAGCGTACCATTAGAGAAGTTTTCATCGCAACTTAGACGTTGAGTTCCCCTACTAACTTTTGGATCCTTGTCAGCTTTTTTATTTCATGGTGATGCTTAAAAATTGAATTTACAACTGGCTATCAGCGCTCATATGACGTCATGCTCAGCGAACGGTACTGTACATCACTCGGCAGGAATGCGTTCTCCTATCGCGATGTTATCGCATTTCTGTAATCGACACTTTGCTGATTTTCTGACCAGCAAATATACCATATTTACATACTAGCGCTTTGTTAAAATTACCTTTAATGAAACTTACGTGACAGAATCACTTAAATTATTCGTTCAAAATTTCCTAATATTATTAATGACCCATTAATGACTTCGCAAACATGTTAGCAACAAACGAGCAGACCATATGTTTGAAAATAAGTCTTGACATTAAGAGCTCAACAAGTTTGCAACTCATAATCGTAAATTCAGATTTTAAAGCCTGGAATCTTAGCTGCTTGCTTATAATCTTAAAACTACCAAGTACTCTGAAACCTACCAAAGAAATTTTGGGAAAGGTAACTTACGACGAAGACGTCAGAAATTTGCTACTGACATTTTCACCTTGTCAGCAGTCGACATGAAAGTCTAAACCTGTATAAATGCTCCTTCATGCTTCCTTACTCAGTGCTATGAATTTTGTGTTATTGCATTTACTGCATTTCGTAAAGTAATCGAACCATTTACAAGCGAAAACATTTAATGGAAATAAAAAAAACGCTTAAATTAAAATTAAATTCAAAAGTGAACTTGTGTCCAACACGAAACTACAACAATAGTATGATCATTATACTTGCTCGTCAACAACAATTAACGCATATCCTTTTGTACATCAAGCGATAATTAGTTTCCAGTATAGGCAATGTTCATTAGTTCGAGGAAAATGGCGACCTATCAAATTACAAGGTAAGTTTATAATATCTTACTTGGAACTTCTTGGAGGGTAGACCTTTTGTATTAATCTCAGTGAAAATAATCAAAAACATTAGGAGCAGTCCGTTACACGGTAGTTCCACAGTAACATTGCACATATGCGAAGTATTACGCAACTAGCCTGTCCTAAATGTTTTCTTTTGCACCGTCTAGAAAACGGAGTTTGCAATTTAGCAGAATATGCGGCGTTAGTGTAGCAGGTGGTCTTCCATCGTCAGAAAAACATGGCGTTTTCGAATGAACTTGAGAAACCTCCTTTTCCAAGTTCTTTCAGTAAAGAGATGAGACGGAGATTGCCGTGTTGGAGTGTTATCAACGACTTGCTTCTGTCCGATGGTGACCCTGCTTATGAAGCCGGAAGACTACTTTTCTGTTTGACTTCTCGGCACCGCCGCTGCACCTACTACCGTGGCACATACCACGAATCGCCCCTTACAATCGGCATGTGGCCAACAAGGACAACTGGAATGTCAGCAACTCACGACTTTTTCCAACAAGTCTTCGCTATCTATTCCGCGCAACTCTCCAGGCCCAGATGCCTTCTCTACACACACAAACTTCCCCTTCCAGTTTATGATGATGAACCACATCACACAACGTGTGTATTGTGCGTCTTCTCTATGTGTGTAGGACAGAAAAGCTCCCTGGGCTTGCTTTCTGAGCTATCTTTCATTTCTGGACGGAAACATAATGTAAAACCTGTTTCTATTATATTTAGCTGGAGTTTCATCCCAAGAAAGGGTCAATACAAACACGTTTTGAATCACCTGTCTAATTTTCGTTTCGGAAAACTTTCCACGCAGCACGCTTACGACAGTTGCTTGGTTCGGATACAATGGTTCCCTATTTTATGGGCAGTAAAAAAAAAGGTAAATAAAACGTGCCATTTCTTACGGAAGAGAGATACTGTCAAAGCGGTAGTTAACTGCTATATATGTAAAAAAAAAGTCGGTTGATGCTTGATCAGACCTGTCCGTCGAACCTTGATGGAATGACACTGGCCGGAAATACACTGACGCAACAATGCAAATCATGTGGGATTTTTCAATGGCTCTATATAATAAAAAATACAGAAACCCTGGAACATAAATGGATCCCAGAAAAGCTGTTTTCTTAACTAATTGATGCTTTAATAACCTAGAAAAAGGTACCCTTATTAGCAACGTTAAAAGAACTATTTGGTGGTAAGTTTATGGCAACTTGGGGAAATTTCCAAGAATTTCCAGAGACCACTATCAACTTTTATGAATTGCAAAGCGAGGATAAAAGGAAAGTTTTTCCAGACGGAAAACGGACGTTTTACCTGTTGCAGCCTCCCCCTCTCATTAACATGACCTACGCCATAACCTTTGTTGCACATGCCTTAATAGATCCTTTTACGAACCGACCCAATGCTTTTATTCGTAACCCTAAAAAGGCACCACTTTTGGATTCCGGTTTTACCTTCACGGAGCACTACAAACTACCGAAAAACATCTTAAAAACTCAAATGAACCCTGTGTTTTGTGTTCAATCTTTTACACCCAAATGATAACTTATCATAATTGTAACTAATCCTTAACTTAAACTTAGTTTCGTTTCATCCGATGCACTCCTAATTCTGATTTCTTTGGTTTTACTTATTTAATACAACAAAATTGAAGTACTTCAAACTGGAATGAAACTCGAATACTTCTCAACCTTTAACTGTTTGTTAAACTCACGAAACGCACTGTCCTCAAATTCAAAGAATTAGGGCCTGTGAGGCACGTGTAGACAATCTAGTACACTACTACGTGTGCCCTAGTACATGTGGTTAAAAAATGAAGTAGATTTACTCGTTTAGTTACGACATGCGGAAGATTTAAAACTGCGCATATTCTCGACACTAATACTCCTATAACTCGTAGGTTTCCCTTCACGTAAGTTAGATAAGGACATTGTATAGAGAGGCAGGTACAAGCACAGCATTTCAACTACCGTCTTATGCAGGCTGCAGCTAATGACAACATCCGGCCTGATCCAGCTTCCTCTTATGCACAAAATTACATTTGCATGTATGCATGAATAGCAAGTTGAGTGCAACGTTTTTCCTGGCAATTAGTCTCACGCGAAGCCCGACTCAAGCTTTTATCTTTAGCTGGAATTTTCGACTTAATAAAACTCTTAGCCTCCGGTTCCCCCTTACGTTTTCTTTATCTTGAGATCTGCTCTCTCGTTTTAAGACAGCAGAAACTTCAACGAGCGTCAGATCCGGCCACTGAAGGCGAGAATGCTCTCCGTTTACCGTTCATCAAATAAGGACACCTTCCTAAAAGTTGTAGATAAATCCCTGACCGGAAGTTGGAGATCGAACATCATGCAAATTTTTATCAACACGAACTGCTGAATAAGTACTTATACATGTTGATGGGGGCGAAACGGCGGAATTTTCTCTAATCTTAGGGAAAGCTAGTGGTACCTTACTGAACACGTCAACACTTTTTGGGTAGCCCCCCACCTTGTTCAGAATATGCAGATCAGTTTACCCACAGCAGTTTAAGTAGATGCCAATCAGTTCTCAGTGAACTCTTTAGCATGAATGAGCTTTTGCAAAAAGACACGCTCTTTAATACTGTTGAACGAACTTGTTTTTCCCATGAAATTTTTATCTTACTCTAAAGGATTTCCCAACGCCAAGGTAAAATCTCCAACAGACATTGCAAATTCTCCTTAGACCTAACTTGGCCAATAAGATATGGAATTTAAACCTATGGCTAGTAAGCGAGTTCTCTGTTTCTACTGCAGGGTGTATAATCAGTATTTTAATACTATAATTCACTGAGCATGTGAGAAGTATGTACCTGCAGAACGAATTTACCACCTTCGGTGCTGACTAGAGTATTCTGTATTATGAGAATTTTGCCAGATCATTGGCTATTGAGTTATGTGTCTGAGATGGAAATGAGAAAGCATTTCAAGTCATCTTGTGTGGCGTTTTAGCAAATAGTCTTAGAGAGGTTCTTGAGCATCCACAAGCTTTTACGACTCGGAAGAGTTAGGAACAAGTCCTTCGTTAACACGTCTTTGCGAATCACATCAAGGCTGGAACGTAAACAAACTGTGCCAAATTCACATAAAACAGGCGACACCTGCGCACACCAAATATGCCTTCGAAAGGTTTGTAATTTATTTGCGAAGCTTGACTTGCTACTTCTAATGAGCTGGTGAGTAGATGGATATAACGCCTTTAGGGCACGGCTTCACTTGAACTTGAACTGAAAAACGGTGCCATCTAATTCATGATAACGAACACCTCATACCTGCTGCCGTCATTTCAAGGGTGTAGCAAAAACGTCCCACATGGTCTCGTTCTTTGGCTTTGTGAAAAGTGGTGATATCAACCTTGGTAGTCATATACAACCTCACACCTTAGCTGCGGGTCATTTTAGGTTTACTGTGAATAAGTCCAGTAGCACACACCCCGCGGAGCAACGCAACTACGGATGCCTCCAAGGGACTTTTTCGTCTTCTTTAGAGACTTCTCTCACCGAATCTTTTAAAACCCATGAACAGAACGCAGCTCAGCCGTAGCCGAATACCTTCTTGTTGGTCGCAATTGGTTTCTTTTTGTTTTTCCTTTCATATTTTTCGAGGCAGCCATCTCTCTTTCTCAAGATAAATGCGCACAGTGAGCTCAGCGCTCATAAAAAGTTATGTCATGAAAACCTGTTCAGTTTTATAATGATGAATGTGACAACAGCAAACGCATTTTGTCAACCCATGTAAGACAAACATCCTCGTCTCCATTTTCAAACACAGAACACTTTCGGCAAGGACCAAGGCTTCAGATGAGACAGTTTCTTTTAGTCATCCTAGGTCACGGTAATGTAGCGTTAAAGAAAGCTGCTCTATGATCTTTAAAACACCTGCTCTGTAGTTACAATCTCTCATTAGTTTCTATTTACGATTCTGCCTCGGGAGCTCATTGCCAAAACTGACACAAGTGTTTGTTAATTTATTGCCAACATTTAGCTTGCATAAACAGCAATAAATAGCAAAAAGCTACTATATTACCTAGATTCACAATGGTATATTTTTGTGTGAATTGTATATAGCGGCGACAAAATGACGACACAACTGTAGCAAAATAAACCGTCACAAATAAAAATCGCTTGTTCAATACGATTCGAATTTCAAAGTCTTATCTTAGTGTGTTCGATACTGAGTTGCTCAAAATACTGCGTCGCAAAATGTCCCACGAAGGAGCAGGGAAAACGCATTGAAATCTGTAGCGGAACTATATATTTCGTATAAGGAAGAAAAATAGCATTATAAAAGATAACACATGGAGCGTTAATTTACGACGAAGGTTCGTTCCAGCAAACACACCCTAACTTAAGGCTTATCGGTTGATGCAGTGTTAGGCTTCCATTTAGTCACACCGTAATATGCATAGTTTGCACCACAAGCTGAAGATTTAAACGTACATTCGAAGCTCCTTACTCGCAAAGGATTCGTCGCAGAGAAAATCCGCGGATTAGGAAAACCGCAAATAATGAATGAAAAATTACATTTAAAGATAGTGATACGTTCCAAATTTCCAGAAAAATAAAGACAGAAATTATAGAAACTCTCACTTAGGCCTAATCTGCATAACAGGAAACGTAATTATTAATAAGCTTTTGTCGCTGGTTGAAGTGTATAGGTTTCTTGTTTCCTGTTTTACCATCTTAAAGCGTTTTACTTTAATTGATCAGTCTTCATCATGAAACTTAAACTTCGCTCCGTAAATGGAACAAGTTGTTCAAAATAGATTTAAAATCACATTCAGAAGTAAATATCATGTTAGCTTAGTTTCGCCATTTTACTTACTCAAAATAATAACTGTTGTGACCTAAATGATTTTCTTTTCCCTTCATCTTGTCGGAATGCAATTGTCCAGTTTTGATCGGCTTTCCTCAGCTTTATTTGCTCTCTAAACATTTGTCGTACGCCAAAAGTATATATTTAGCTCTGTGAGTGTGTCACAACACTAAATAACAGTAATATAAATATCTATCAAAAGACTATGGCTTGGAATGATTTTGAACAGAAAGGCACACGAAAGGCGAAATATTTTGCCGACAATGGAAAGAATCGATCTCAAAATTTTCGTCTGTGCATACAAGCCGCGAATAAGTTTTAACTGTATGACCAACAGCTGCAGTGTACGTTTCGCACTAAAAGCGCAGATATATTGCAATAAATACACTAAATATTGCAAGAACCCGCAAGAAGTCTTAAATTATTAGTACACAAATAGCAAGGACAACCAGCAATATAACACTACACATATAACAATATGACAAGTTGAATTAGCGAAAATCATATTTTCAGCGAGCGACTGCTAATTGGACTGAAATCAGAAAAAATATTTGGGCACTCATTAAGGTACTTTATTGCACTGCTATACAATACTTTCTTTAGGATGGTTTATCAACTACGCTGAATAAAATTTAATTACTTTATTGTCATATTTTTCATTTCATAGCTTAAACGTAGGTTTCCTGCATTTAGTATAAATAACTTCCCTGACGCCGCACTGTCAGCTTAATTGGACCTCAGAAGCAATTTCAAGAAGAAACCTCAAAAATCGCCACCATCGATCGCCCATCGGACCAGTCAAGCAGAGTTAAAGCACTGACACTCTTTGATCAAATCGCGAAGAAGAAGCCTCTTCCTTCAAAGTTGATCCTCAGTCAAGGTTTCATCCCCATTGTACCTCTTTCCGCCAAAAGGAAGCGTAAGTCGAGTTTTCCAGCTTTCGGATTCCAGGTTTTTCAACCAGTTACGGATTTTTCAAGAAAAAAAAAGGAAGTCAAGTCTTCATCTTTTATCTATTTCTACCTTCGGCCATTGCAAGTCACATCCTAACCAGTTGAATTCCTTATTCTCCCTAGATATTTTCAGGTTTGACTGTGCACGTTAATTCGTTATGTCATAACGCGAAGCAGTTTCATGGAACCGAACCAGGTCGACGACACTGGACTGGGTACGTTGAGTACAAGTCCGAAGCGTCCCGCTGGATCTCTCCTCAACGCAAATCTGTTCCACTCCTTGGAAACTTGGAACCCACCGACCACCATGTGTAATAAGCCGCAGCATGCGAAGCTATAAAGCAGCAAGTTTTTTATAAGAGAGAAGAGAAAAAAAGAACGCCTTTTGAAAATGCCTTCAAGCTGGATAAAAGGGTTCATACACGTGTGTGTGTGTGCGAGGAGCCTTGGCGAAGGCAAAAAAGGGGATCTTAATTGGACTATAAAACTCTAATATTCTTCCACAGGTCTTAAAACAGGCTGAGGTGGTAGGCACAGTTGAGCCTTTCCCTTTTTTTCACACAGGAAAGGACAGCTAAATATCCAGCGGTACGTAAGCTAATAAGAGCTGTAAAAATTAAGACCCCATACCCCTTTTATATGTATAAGGCAGGCATTTTCTTTCCAACACCTTTCGCTGGGAATGATAACTTACGAGGCCCCCAACGCCATTCGAGCATAATCTAATATCCATGCAAGGGAGCGCTACTTCACTTGCGCCTTCTGAAATACTTCCCCCCCCCCTTTGGCTTTTCTTGTTTTACTTATGCTTTAAAAATGTATATAACGTTCCAAAGCTGACTTTTAAGTCGTCCACAAGTGTCAAGAGCAAAAGCGGGTCGACGGACTTTTTATAGCATAATGCATTACCCATCCTTTGCATACATATATATACATATATATCAAACAAATGACTCTCCGTAACTTCCGGCTATAAGTAGCACGTTCATTAGTTGCCTTTAGACAACTCATCCCTGCGTATTGTTCTTTAATAATGCCCCAATTAGAGACACAACCTTGCTAACCTTCGCTACATGGCATTTCGCTCGTTCTATTGTTTCTTCTTGGGGTTTTCGGATTCCTGCTCTTCTCTTCCTTCGCTTCATAGACCTCAAATAAAAGAACCATTTATTGTATTTTCTAAAAAAGTAGCGAGGATGGTATTTTATTGAAGACGAGTCCATGTGAAATAACCGAATATTTGCTACATGGATACCAAAGCACGCGTTCAAACACCTAAACCAATTTCCGCTTGACAGACTTTCCCTTTAAAACAACAAAAAAGCGCTGTGGGACACCTTATCCGGATCGAAAGAAAAAGACGCTATTCACGAAGACCCAAACCAAAAAGGCAATATTAAGGCCATCTTTAAATGTAATCCTCTTTAGGAATGGAAAAAAAAAGAAAAATAATAATAAATAAAAAAGCTAGCGGATCCCTTGATGATGTGAGTTATAGCTCAAAAAACCCTTACAGCTTGAATTGTGTCGCCTGACGTGGTCTTGTTTAGCCTTGCGAAACGGACTGTCCAATTTTGTCCATGTGTTCCATTTTTTTCTCTTATTTTTTAGCTTCCCACACAAGACGAATGAATGGTAATTACAATACACTCACAGCACCTCAAAATGTTGAAAATAAATGGAACTTTTGGTACTGCCATCCAAGTAGAACACCTCTTGCGTAGGGTATTCTCCTATGGGCTGTCACAAGGCCCCATGACCAATAGTTGCATGGCCTTTTCGTTCCAGGGCCCCCGAAGCTTGGTGTCCCCGCTGAAAGGTTGCCTCGTTTGCAGGTGGTGATTAGAGCCTCAAAGTGGAGGTAACGCTACCAAAGGGGGTTGTAAGGTAGGCGTGGAAATTTATGCTAATGTTCATCCGATTCGGTAAGGCGGCCCAGCTTGAACCTTTTTTTCTTCCTTTTTACCGGGTTGAAACTACGGCACCACATCGGAAGTGGGCTTTGTTATCAGTGCGCACAGAATCTTAGAAAAGCTTATAACCCTGACCAACTATCTCGTGTTTGTCGTAGTCTTGTGCCAATCACTCCATCGTCAGGACCGCTCGAAGAAAAGCCTTTGCAAGCTTTCGGGGGTACGACTGTCGGAGGAGAAATTTTACGGGGACTTTTTGACAAAGACTGATTTCATCCGTGTATGTGAAGCGTCCAAGCTCGACAAACATTCTCTATGCCAAAAGATTTTTACGCTGTGCATCATTTGAGCTTGGTCCTATTTTTTTAACTGTTCAAGTGAAAAAACAAAAGAAAAAACGACGCCCAAGACTCTTCCTTACGGCTCAAAGAGTTCTTATTGGAACTCTTCAAAGTCCGTCCCCTTCCTTACACCTCCAAGAGGCCCCCGAGGAAAGAGCTCCGCACTGAGCACCACCAGTTGCGCGAAACTTAGGTATAGCATAACTCCGAAAATCTTCCCACTTGTTGCTTATTACACTCTTGCTGCATTCAACTACACATTGAACATTCCTTCCATTACGAAGCGGAGAATCGTGCAGCTTCTGTCTCGTTGGTGACCACACAGCTCATTTTCAAGTGCCTTTTCCTCTTATCTAGAGGACTAGCCCACATCAGGAAAACTGAAACTGTTTTGGACAGAAAAAAAAAAGTGCGCGTGACCTACACTGTGCAATTTAACGCTACTCCAAATTTGGGAGAAGAACGGAAAAAAATTCGCAAAGTGAAAACTCTTGAGCAAAAAAAAAAAAAAAAAAACTGGAAACTTTTATTGTTCGTTAATGAACTTCAAGTTTTCTCTTGGCAGTGTTTTAACTTTTGGAGAACTTTGCGTTAAACAGGTAAGTTTTAAATCGTAGTGCAGAAATACGAATTCATTGCAAAATGACAAGGCACGAATTTTTGGCAGAGGACTTTTGTTTAACAGAGGACTTTGTCACAAAGAATATTACAATGAATTCAACGGTTACTGCAGTCTTTGCAAGAACAGGAAGTGTGAATTTCAAGAATGTAAAAATTGATAAAAATTAAGCTTCTAGCAAATGCGACAGGAGAACGCAATTATTAATTTGTCACCAAGTACAGACTAACGGAGATAGTAAGATAATTGATCCCTCAGAGTATGTTAACCGAATAAGATTCTAAATGCTATCAACTATGTTCCACGACAAAATTATAACACTAAATTGTGCAGCGAATCTATGAGCAGCAGACGCATCAGAACTTGTTTCATAGTGTGACACAAACTGAACGTAAAATTAAAACGTGAACAGTAAAGTAGTATAGCAGTTTTAAAGTTTCAGCAGCAGTGGCTTTTCTACTCAGCTGAAAACAACGCATCGTGTCTTTTAGTAGCAGCCGCGTTTCGCTTATTAAGTCTTCCAATTAAGTTTCCTAACGAGTCTTATCGTAGCCATGCTCGTTAGGCGCATCAATTCTTTTGATACAACTAGCCTGTTTGTCCCTGTCAGTTTCCTACTTTTTCTTCATTCCCGAAGGAAAGGCACCCAAAAGTCAGTCACCCATTTTGGGGAGTCGTACAAGCTTGGCAAATGCGTCCCTGACGGGGAATCTTTTTCGATTCATAGTCTCCTTGAACCTGGGGTGACCTACGGAGAGACAGCCATTTGATATCTCTCTCTTAGCATAAACAGACCGAAACATGTACACTCTGTGTTTCGACCACAGACGAGGATGTTCGAGGAGAGAAGCGATTTTACTTGATTAAATAAGTGAAAACGCTACGATAATCAGTGAACCTCAAGGAACTCCTTCCTTTAACGCGGTTTACAACCGCAACCGTTACGCTAATCATAGTCACTGAACCCATTCTTGTCCAAAATGAGTTATCTTTACAAACTACCTTACCATAAATTGACGATAAAAAAACAGCACTCCATTAACACAAATTATAACACTTCAACTTTACTCAAAGCTAAAAAGTTCCGTTGCATCCTTCTGAAACAGTAATCCATATCCTGTTATTGAGTATTTAAAAAAGTACGTTCCAATTTCTTTTGGTCCAGTGCACTTTTGACTAAGTCGAGAGCTGTACCACGAAGAAACTTTAAGGGAATTGCCAAAGAAGGCAAGTTGAGCCATTTGAAGATGGTTTTCTTTTCCTCCCGCGTTTTGTGTCCCTTTAAGCGCAGGAACTGACTACTCCTGAACTTGACCGAGACCCTGAAATCCCGATTTTTGCTTGCATACCATTGACGACTGTCAGGCTTATGGAAGCGTGAATTTTGGGAGTCATTAAACTACCCTTAACGTTCTCGTGACACGACATTCTGTTTTAAATCCACTAAGATTAAAGGGAAAAGAAATTTTTATAACGAACGACGCATTTTTTTTCCTTTTACACATCACGCATCATTTCGCCCTGCTTGGACACCGTGACTTCCCAAGCAGTGGCCGGCTTGGTTGTTGTCACCCTTAAGGCCATCCATTTTTTAGGCCTAGTGATTTTTGTATAGCTTACATATAGTTTTACACAAAACTCAATTTTTTAACGGAAGGGAAAATTAGTACCCTACCATGGAAACTCCCGCCGTAGGTTAAGGTTACGTCTTGTACCATTAGGAACTTGGTGTAGGGTTTATCCTTGGAAAAGAACATAGGTATGTTTTTTAGGATCGTAAATTGTTTTCTGCAGCTAGTGACTTTTGTTTCATAACTTTACAAATGGGTAAGAGTGAAAGTAGCGCAATAATTGTTTGAAATTATCAGCGGTACACAAGTTTTTCGTGGTAAATAAAACCTCGGTTAACGTTGTTTCTCGTAAACCCGTGTTCTTGACACGGCTTGGGGAAGATATGCTAATTGTAGCTAAATTGACACGCCAAAGGCTTTTCATCCTGTGCATCGCTCTGGAGTGGTTCTCTGGCGAAGAGATACAATTAGAGTCTAATGGGCTTTCGACATGCACACACAACAAACGAGGTCCGTTTTTCTTTTCCTTCCTGGACCGTTCCTTCATTCCGCGTTAACGTCCGAATCTACCTCAGACATAATGAATTTACATATTTCAACCTTATCCCACAAGAATAGGTAACTTAATCGCAGAACTGAAAAAGCTATAATCGGGCAAGTGTTACTCGAGTGGACCCAAAGATCCTACAGAATAATTTAGGGCGTTGCTTTGAAATCTCCACACAGTAAACATAAAGTGACCATATGAGTGTTGAAAAGAAGGTTGCAAAATGAGGAGATAATTAGATTAATAGAAGCAAATGTCTTCTTCAAGCCTCAACAGGTACGAACTTCTGCTTTTCAATGAGCCTGGCACCCGTGCCAAGTTTTTTGACCCTCCGTTACAAAAGAATCCGGTGCCAACGACTTCGAAAATAGATAACAAGTTCGGCATTACAAAACAAATCGCTTCAAAACGGATTACGCAAGTAGTTTTGAGCGGGTTTTTGCTTGTTAACAAAAGGTCCGAGTTGCAAAACACTAGCGCCGGGTTGGACCAGCGGCAGGCAGTGGCAATACGGACGCTTGCGCCATTGATGCGCTTCAATTTGTGTATTTTTCTACATAAACAATCCACCATATGTTTTGCAAAATGTATTTCTTCTTCTGGCATTAACTCATATGCAAAGTGTAGATATTTGTCTTTCAAAAGTACATTTTCCATTAAAGGAATTTAACGAGCTGAAGCGTGCGTCTGAACGCAACACCTGTTAGAATTAGGCTTTGAGACCATAACAGAGTTCCCATATGCGCGAAATGGCATGCTGCTATTCAAGCAAGCAAAGCCGTAATAACCAAGGGGAAGATAGTTCAGTTCAAGCTCAGTATGTTGTCCCTATAAAGATAATTTTGTGTTCATTTTTCTTTCGTGATAGCAAAAAGTGTGTTGTGATTATTGTACAGAGCATCAAGTTTGACAGCATCTGTGTGACAACGAACAATGTTGCTTTGAGCATGAGAAACTTTGAGTGGTTGCAAACCCAGATAAAATATCAACCGTCACTTCCCAGTCAAATGAAGCGAGCGCAAAGTACACTATGCAGAAGCGAAGCCTTGCGGTGAATTTTTGTTTCATTTATTTTGCTCTTTTATGTCACAACTATCGGAAATCAAACTGATATCCCGAAGCCGGATTTCAAAATAGACATCCTCTCGAAACCTACTGCGCTACATAGCCAAGTTTTGAACGCCAACTTAATAAACAGGGTACAGTGCTTATGAATTAAAGCGCCGCAGGAGAGCTAGTACACACAAGGCAATAACGCCATGCGGATCATATTAATGACTACTCATACCCAGCATTCAACACGTGTGTTATGTGTGTGAGTTTGTCAGGTCGAGAGAGAGGGTGGTAGAGAAGAGAGAGGGAGGGGACAACACGGACGAGGCCTCACTGTTAAGCATGTTCTAAGCCCGAGCAGCCCGCGTCTATGACGTAGTACCGAAAAGAGTAGCCGAGCGGGACTTCCCCGTTTCGATAAATCTCACTTGAGTGTGCGCAAATAATGCAAGAGACACGACGATATGTAGCGGAGTGCAAGTTATAGTTAGCCCAAAGCAGACTTCTACGTGACCGTATGGTGAGTGCTGGATCGTTTTCACCCAATACTTGATCATCTACTGCAAGTTAAAAGTGCAATTTATCAACAACATTTTTTCCTGGCGACGTATCCCCAAACTGACAGCTACAATGGTCAAGCGGACTGTTTGAAAACCTGTTTGGAAGGCAAGAAATCGTTCGACAAAACCTGTAGCGGTCCTTGTTCCTACACACGTTGTACTTGGACGGTCGGGTCGGCCCTGGCGGTAATATAAATAAATCGAGGACATTGACAATTACTTAATCCTCGTTATTATTACTTATGGCCCACAAAACGCGACTGCTGATTTTTTTTAAGAGTAGAACAGCAAAGAACGCTTTGGAATAGTCCAGCTTCAAAAACAACCACACTAGACTCACTGAACAAAAACTTGTTGAGTAGCCCGCTTTGGCATTGAAAGACTCGTTTGCACTGACTTTTGGAATCTTATCGCGTTTCTGCAAGCTGGAACGGTTATAATCTTATCCCAGAGCACCCTTTCTGCAGAATTATTCGTGGAATAGAAGCTATTTATGGCGATCGTATTGGTGCTAAGCAAGCTCAACACGTTTTGGATAGTATACTTTGCTAACTTGAAAACCTGACAGGAAAAAAATCCTAACAACCGTTCAAGGTTTCCATTAGTGAAAGAAAAAATGGCCCAAAGCCGTTCAACACTCGATTCTCATTTTATAAGTCTTGAACTACGATTATGAGCCTTGTAAATCTAGTTAGGACTCGACACAGGGGTAGGGCTTGTTGTATTCCCCCTGTGATATTTTTCAGCATAGAACGTGCCGGTGCACAATCCTGTCGCTTTTGAGTGTTCGAAAGTCGCCGAATAATTATTTACCCGCCAAACTTGCCTCATCACTCATTCTCGCTCTTTCACGGCACATTCAGTCTCAGATTCTTTCGTTGCATGTCAAAGAACGGCGGAAGGGCTGCCGAACTAGTAACAAAACTTCTCATTTGAGAGAACTTGGAAGTACTTTCACTTTCACTTACCGGTACGGTGGTCTCAACTTCTAGACACGAGAGAACTATACAAGTCCCAAAGTTGAAAATTAAAACTGTTTTTCGGATTAACTTCTTTCCTTCAGAGGGGGTGGGGAAAAAGGAGTTGGAGAAATGCGTAAACGTTAAAGTTATATCAAGCAGTTCAAAGGTCTGTTATCGTACCATACCGTACCAGGCGAATTGATCACCAAACTTGTTGATGCTAAAAGCTCGCAACGTCTTGAATTTTAATGAACTTTTTGGGACTGCTTATTTTTTAAATACGTGACTGAACGTATTTTGGGGATGATAGTTCAAATTTTAGCAGAATTTTTACGTGGCAGGTGGCTCCACTAGTCTGAACTGGCCCGGTCCAGCGCCTCAGCCTGGCTGCAGAAATTTTCCCCCGTCTCGCTATGCCTACCGCGAGCCCATTATTCCACGAGGTAAGTTGTCTCATACCTTATTATATTAAGACATCTGGAATTTGGGTCTATGCTCTTCGTTCTACTTCATTAAGCAACAAGGAAACTACATTAAGACTAATGCTCGCTCCATTAGGATTCTAGCGCCTGTTACACCAAGCCTGAACCCAGTGGGGATTGCGAAGAGGAGTATTCCATGTATGAAGATACTCTCATGTATTCCATGATGGGTTCAGAGGCCATCTTAGCCCCGATTCATGGAACCAGTCTCAACTCCGTACCTGGCCTTATCCTTCACACTTTAAACAATCCCGTCGTCACGCCCGGACATGACGACCAGCTATACGTCAACGCCGCTGGCGGCGCTACCAGCGCTTCAATGAAGTCTTTGACCTTGTGTAAGTCGACCATTTTAAAAACGCCAAACAGCGGGTTCCTCCCTTTTTTGCTGGAATTTTCAAAAATTGATCTCAAAAACTCTTAAATTCCGGGAATTAGGTAGCATTGAGAAACAACGCTCTTTATATAAGATTACGAGATAGCAACCCTTTGGTACCTACGAAGGTACCATTTTTATGTCCTAACCCTTTTTTACGACTTTCTTTTGGTGTTTTACAAAAAAAAAAGTATAAAAAAATATAACGGCACTGACCGTTTTTTCCGTTTTCTCTTACGCTCTACTATTTTCCGTCATAAATCGTCACGCCGTCTTAACAATGGCCCCATACTTTATATAAAACAGAATGGCTGTCGCAAGCGCGGGAACTAAGTTCTTCTTTTCTACCCGTAAGTCCTGAGCTTCGTACTTGAAAAGTGGAAGAGGGGAATCTTGTTACCTTTTGTAATTAGTTTGGGTGTCTTTGAACCCATACGAAACGTGTTTTTCGTCCTGCCAAGAGGGAAACAACACAACCTCACCTCCTTATACATTCACAAAAGCTTGCTACACATAATGTAACATCACGTAAGTTAGGTTACTTCATAGGAGCAGTTTTCTTGTTAACAATCCGTAAGTGTACCAGATCGCTGGCGTTCCCTTAAGGAGTAACACCTGTCCCTGTTTTGCACAGTTGAAATTGGTTCTGGCCCTTGCGCAATTGGACAGGCCTTGCACGAGGATTTATCTCAAATGGGAATAATAGCTATCCTTTGTGCAGCTAAGCAATAGTCGCCGACTGTTTCGTCAGAGAAGAGTTTTCATTACGAATTGTGTGTCCCGGTGTGCGGCGTCCATGTGCAACCAATCAAGGGAGGCGGACGAGCACGCATTCACTCTTAACGTATTCTTTCTTAACGAATTCACACAAGACCGGTTGACAGGGAAAATGATTTGATGTTGCATAGCGTGACTACGCAAACCATCGTTTACCTCCCTTTACGCAAGAAAGACGTTTCTTAAAAAAAAAAAAATAATAACAGAATAGTCTGTTGCCTGGCACGTGTTTCCAATCTCTGTCATCAAAGCAGAAATCTATCGCAATTTATCACCATTAAGACTTCTACTGCAAAAAGAAACAGGTTGTCTCATCAGCGATTATGGTTAGTGCCAACTCAGTTTCGCTGCCTTCCTATATAAGGCTTTCCCAGCTCATTAGCGCTACTTATGTTCATGGGTGACCTTCTCTTCATTGATGACAAATTTGTCTAGGGAGAAAAACAAATAGGTAAAAATTTGCTTAACTCTTTCCAGTTTCTCAAGATGACACCGCACACGACGGGTGGTTAAAGAAGCTACCGGCCCATTGGAGCACCTCGGACACAATCGACTGGTTATTTGACGTGGCCAAGTGTTGCGGTATCCGTCATGAAAACCTCAACGTGGCGGCCTTTAACACCTTGACAGGTGGAGATCTCATTCACATGTCCAAAGAAGACTTCATCTCAAGAGATCCCAACTACGGCGATCGTATCCACAGAGCTTTCCAAGACTATTTTAGCAACCTTCACAACCAATTTGACCGAACATCATCCTTACCTGACCACCGACATGATAACACGGCCCATCAAACCTTACGTAAGTGCTGAAAGTTCTTGTGAAGAAAGTAATAAATGTAATACTAACAATAAAAGATAATCCAAGAAATTCAAGAGAAACAAAACGACGCTCAATTTTAAACAATCGAATGAAACACTATAATAAATAGTTCTGGAGTGTAAAAAATCGAGATTTCTCATATTAAAAAACATACTTTTTACTATGACAAACGCTGATCAGCGCCCGTTGTCGGTTAAGATTTACGTAATTCTTAGTAAATTTTGTTACTTTGCTCCTTTAGACATAGCTAGAGAGGCAGAAAATGCCTTCAGCACCATTTCCTTAGCCGATTTCAACCTCACGTTCCCGGACGCGCCAGAAGATCGATTACAGCCTTCAGTAGGACACCACCAGGAGTCCCTTTCGTTGCATTATCATAACGGTGGCCAGTCAGTGTTGTCTACTTTATCAGCTCAGCACCTAGTGGGTGTCGATCTGCAGTTTTGCAATGAACATACTGATCCTCTTGCGAGTCCCGTAACCAATCAAGTCCTACGAATACCTCATCATGAGCAATACGGCGATCCGGGTTGTCAGGTCGCTTCACTTCATTGCGAAAATCTCCACCAGATGTCGAGCGCGTACGGTTCCCCGAAGGCTAACTGTCAGGGAGAAAACGAAATTTCACCTCGCCAGCAACAACGCCACCAAGTTCGAATAGACCCTCTAGGCGCGTATCAAGATAAGGACAGCCTTGGTTTACCATACGAAAACCCGAATATAGAAGGTATAACATGGCTACAGGCACAGAATTAAATTAACAAATAAGCATAATTGTTTTGCCTATTCAGGATTCAATCCCGAGTACTATCGTGACTGCCAGTCAACAGGTGGAACACCGTCACCTTCAGAATCCGAAGACCGAATGATCACCGACCTGCCTAAGAAAGTTGGCAGACCACCAAAACGAGATCGCAGCAAATCCAAAAAACCTGGTTAGAACCATCTATTAAAAAAATAAATTTTGGTTGTATTCTGACATATTTTGCGTGATAAGCGACAGATTTACAAGTTGTGTTTTTGTCTACTAACAATGATTAAGACGTGAGTCAGAAACGCATTCTTGATAGGTTAATCAAAGGTATGACGAATTATTAGCTCCAGTTTCCTTTTGTTTTTTTAGACAAAGGATTCGGTCGCTTATGGGAATTCATCCGCGATTTGTTACATAACCCAAAGTATTGCCCGAGTATGGTTCGTTGGGAAAACGTGGACGAGGGAATTTTCCGTATTGTAAAAAGCGAACAGTTAGCCGGACTGTGGGGCACGATAAAGAATAACCCAAGGATGACTTATGAGAAACTTAGTAGAGCCATGAGGTAACTACGGTACTTGAAGTATGGAGCGTTGCTAACTTTTTTTTCTGTTATGCAGGTATTATTATAAAAGCCGCGTATTCTTACCGGTCTTGGGTAGAAGACTAGTTTACAAGTTTGGACCCAACGCTGTACATTGGCGACCAGCAGATCCCAACTTTGAGCAACTCAACGCCGAAAGCTCCATGTGAGCTGGAAATTTCCTACACTCTGCGTTTCCACCTGTACATTCCTACATACAAAGTCGGTTTCACTTACAGTTAGTACGCCCTACCCCAATGCGCGCTCTGTTCAACCGGAAAACTTCTATTGAATTATGTGCACAGACCTTATTGCAAGATTTTGATTTTCATGAGATTAAATTAAATACTGCGAAAGGAAGAATTCCGGAAAACCCTGAACTGTGCTGCATCTTCAAACAGCGAAGCAAGTGGGGAAACAAACTTTTAAAACAAACCGGTGTCATGGTTTGTAAATTGTGTCGGATTAACCCAACTGTGCAAATTTAACAGAGGCTAGTTGCAGCACCTTTTTCCTCAAATTACCCCCGTCCCTCCCCCGAAAAGCCGGTGCTGGCTGGAATGCTCGTAGCAATCTTCACGACGAACTTTTGCGAAGTTGTTGCTGTCTCTTGGGGCCAGTTTTGTGGACAAGATTTGCTGTACAAAATGTTTCCGTTTTGCCAGCAGTTTGCAGTGCGGTACTTTTCCAAAAGATTTTGTTTAAGTTGTGAGAAATGTGAAAAGAATGACAGATTAGAAAGTTTTGTGCATAATTGAACAACTTATATAATCAAAATATCCAGAGAGGCCCTCATAAAGCCAATCCAGTTCGCTCAATTGAATTCGTTTTGAATTTCCCCATTGCGACAAATGTACAGTTCTAGTTTGTATAATGTTAAAAACTTTTTTGCACTGGTGCAGTGTACAGTTTTTGGTCATCGATGAGACCGAAAATGTTTAACAAAAAATACAAAGCACACACCGAAAATTAACCAAGCATCTTTATAGCTTGTTTTATGACTCAACTATCTCCTTTGCTTCATTTTACTGCTACTTTTGCATATGGCAATAACTCTTTCTCAATTTGACAGCTACAAACAAAAGAAACCCAGGCTTTCCAGCGTTGTCCCGTCTAAAAATCCACTAACGATCGCACTGCAGCTCCTTGGGCTTCCCAAAACCAACTCAAAAGATTTTTCTTTCACTGTTCTTTTAATCTGCGTGTGAGAGACGTGTTTCGTTAACAGCAAACTTCAGCCTCATTTCCTCCCCTTTTTAAGAAAAAATACTAACATCAGTAATCCGAATTTTTATCACACTGCAATTTGTCAGTGAAGTCAGCAGAAATGTTGTACCTCAATCACTTTCAGGGCATTTCATTTTCCTTCTTGTTCTGCTTAATAATTTTCCTTTAACTAAGGCTACAATTTTTTAAATTATTACTATTATTTTAATAGAATCGAAGAAAACGGGTTATTGATTTCCATCTTTATCCTTCATGCACAACGTGTCACACCCTTTAATGTTTTTATGTATTTATTATATTGAGTATACAGCACATTTATCAAGTTGTCTTTCGTTAATTGCAATTTCAAAACTGGTTTATGTCATCTACGCTATGCATCTTGAAGTAACTCAAAATACAAATTAAAGTCCCGTACGAGCAATTCAGGATGTATCAGAACTGCTTCATCATTGCACGTGTCAGTAGACTATGTTACAGAAAACAAAACAAAGCATGCGCGTCTAAAGGGTAAGTGCCCTTGGATCTGTTAAGTTTCTTTGAATCTTCTCAAGATCAGGAGGGCAAATTGTCACTCACTTGCAAAGTTGTATCATTTACATTCTTGTTCATACTTTTCCCAAAGGTCACCTATGAATCCAGAAGTCATGACATTAAGTTCTATAGTGTAATACCAAATTAAATTACGTAGTACACATAAGGCAATACAAATAGGAATGCGACGAAATTATTCACTCGCCTTACGTGTGTGAAATTTAGACTCTTAACGATGCTCTTTTTTAACCGGACTCTTGTAATTTTCTTCCTGTTCAACAAGGTTACAGAAGTAGGATTTCTAGAGAGGCAATGGTCCGTTCAATTGAAGGCAATCCAAGCGAATCGTTGAGTACACTAATGGTTCAACTTTATTATTATCTATTCGTGCTTCGTTGAACTCATAGCACCAAGGAAAAAATCCCAAAAGATGTCTGACACTCACGCTCTTTAAAACTGCAATAGAGCCATCTACTTGAGTGAGGTGGGAGCACAAAAATGCCGTCGTGCCCAGGAACAAGCGTAATGTCAATTACTTTCTTTAGATTCGTGTTACACAAAAATAAGTTTCCCTTGTTTGCTTTTATATATAGAAGTCATCAATACGTATGAATAAGTAAGAAAATGACCGAATATTAAAGAATCCACGAGTATGTTTCTCACAACGAGAAACATTTGACATTGTTTAGCTTTAGATTTTTTTTTTTGACAAAAATATTGCCCATTTCTTTCTCTTGGAACAAGTGACACTTTGCGACGATGAGAGCAGACAAATAAGTAAACCTCATTAGAAGATGGGGCTTTTCTTGGTTCTTGCATCGTATCGGAAAGATTGTCAAAGTCAGCAGCTGTCATGTTGGAGGGTGATGCGAAAGCATTACCTTTTCACCAATCAAACCGGAAGCTATTTTAAAACTAAAGGCTAATAAAAGACACCAGCAATAGGCGAAAGACTACTCTGGCTCACATTAACGGTAGCAGTTTAAAAATCCCGTAGACATTATCACTAAATTTTTGCGTATGCGTACAGTACAATTATTTCTTTTGCAACTTTTTGACTCAAAAGGAATATTAGAACTCCGAATTTGTTAACTCTGGCTATGGAAAACATCAATTATTTTAACCCTCTCGGCCAAACTGGATGCCGCAAAAATATAGAACAGGAACTCAAGAACTGTGAAATGTTGAGGGTGAAAGGCTTAAGCTTTTCTATGAATTTGTCTGCTTTGTCTACTGAATCCTACTTTTCTATATTTTTACGCATGTCTTTGGCTGATTATCTTTAACCGTATCTACATAACATTGTATGAAATCCTGTGGGCAATGAAAATTTTCACTCGTAATCTACGTATCCATATGCGAGTTGCATCA
Organism: Triops longicaudatus; assembly: GCA_022885665.1. Lineage (NCBI taxonomy): Eukaryota > Metazoa > Arthropoda > Branchiopoda > Notostraca > Triopsidae > Triops > Triops longicaudatus. The sequence continues at coordinate 119,827 of JAGQDJ010000054.1, forward strand.
TTAACCCAGTTGACGTAATCCGAGGTTAGTCTCCATTGCGTTAAATGAGAGTAAAACGAGACTTGAGATTAGCTTGTGGTTAGGCGGGTGATGTCGCTATCCTAGTTGCATTTACGTGGGTTCTATTATTATTCACACTGAAATTTTCTAGAATTTGCGTAATGCTGTTACCAGGCAAATCCGATTTTGTCAATTATCTGACTTCTCAACTAATCCTCAAGGTAACGATTACTTGACCATTCGGAGTTCTTGTGTAAACCTTTTTCAGAACGTGAAACGCATCCCTATTTTGCACATGTTAAAGAACTCAGTCTACTCAGTTTTGGCTTCCACGGTGTTTCCGCGGAACCATTCGACGGCGTAAATGGTTAGTTTACTCTCTAGATCGAGGCCTGTTCCTAGTTCTATTGCAAGTCTTTTAGATTTGAATATTCAAGTTGAACTTAGTTTCTGATTAGATAATCTACCAATGTAAAAAATGTTCGTAAAGTGAGCTGTCACTGCGCTACCATACCGAAAAGTCAGCTACGACAGCGAGGGGACATTTAAAGCTAGCAAGCGCCGCCTTCTACAGACGTCAAAGAAGAAGCACAGTAGTCAGTTCCAGCCTCAACAATCCCGGGAGATGTTTAATCGGATCACAGCTTTGGCTGTTACTAAAGGGTCGGTCGGCTTTTCCCTTTTGAACTCACAAACATGGATTGAATCACTAGGTCGCAGAATACTAAGGATCAACTTCTTATTACCATCCTCTTTCCTTGCCAGTAGTAGCTTTCGGGGGGACTAAGCGACGTGAAGCGAGTGCCAAGACAAAAACCAACAAACCACATACGTTTGTCACCCCAATCCCCGCCCATCCTTCTTCGTCTCCAAAATCCGAACAGCTTTCCTAACATGAAATAACAGTTTTCTTTAATCCTTTCTTCCATGTTCTCCAATCTTAACTCAATCCTCAAAACATCTTCTCATGTTCTGCCTTCTCTTGCTTTCACAAAATCGCGAAAAGCACACAGGTCGAAGTATTCGGGTGCTCCCGCAATGTAAAAAGGCAGCATAACCTCACCTCACAACCTTAAGGTAAATGATCACCATGGCAACATAAACCAACAAAAATTTTCTTGCAGCACGAGTGTAGATAATGTGTATGTATGACTTGGAGGGGAGGATCGATGAGTTTTTAGAGACGAAAAAAAGGCCATGTAACAGGGTAGAGAAAGAAAATGAAAAGGGGGCTGGTCTCCTTATCTGTTTGTTTTCCATATGACAATGAATAAAAGTCAGTGTGCAAGCCATCGTGTCACTCGCTCCTTTCGTAGCTATACTCCTTACGGCCGCTCCTTGAATGAACAACCTATTTGCTAAGCTGACATCATAAGTTGATGCGAGTTTGGAATCCTTCGTCTTCGACGAGGATTCCGGAACCATGTCGTGCTGACGAGGGTTGTCGATTGCTAAAAGAGAAACCATCTGCTCTACTCCCACTTCCGAATTGCTATCATCCACAAAGCGGCGTCGAAAATGGAAACGAGAGGTTCCCCACTTCCCCCGTTCCGTTTCAACCCTCATCTTCTGGCCCAAAAGAACGCTAATTTGTCTATATGGCTCCTTACCCCCATGACTACTGCCTTCGCAAGGGAGCTTACAAGTATTACAAGTATTAGCTCCCCATTCTACACGCCTTACCAAATGTGACCTCCGTACAACCACTGAAATGTAAGAATATCATTATTGCCGTAAGTTTTTAAGAAATTAATATTTTTTTCGAAGAAAAGCTTATACTAAAGGAATAAAAATATTTCGACAACTTGCAAATTGTAGAAATAATGAAATAAAAACGTCCCAATACTGCTTTTATTACCATACTGCCATATGGTTTTAACAAATATAATTTTCATACTTTGTTTATGTGAAACCAAAACAAGACAAAAAATTTTCAAAAATCACTTCCTGTGCAAGACCTTTATGAGTATTAAACCTAATATAGAAGCAATGCCTAATGACAGAGCACACTACCGTGGGGGTAATCAAGTTAGTATTAACCATGTGTGCCTAAATTACATATAGTTTTAGAGTAAGTTGTATTTACGGTAAGAAAAGCTCAAAATGAATTTTGGGGAAAATATAAAAATGTCGTAAACTGTAAGTGTATTAACTTGAAAACCTCAAGGGTATTAACTTTTCGTTACCAATATTTTACAAGGTTGGTTCAGGAATCTTGTGAGATTGGTTTTTCACGCAAGGACACTTTCCCTTAGAAAAATCCAATGAATATTGGTGATTTTAATAGTAAATAGTCTTACGTAAATCTGCCTGTCGCTACACAGAGACAAAAATCTCGCTGTGTATATAAATAAATAAAATAAAAAAGTTTCTACGAAATTAAAATAAAAGGATAATGCACTTCAAACCGTAAAAGAGAGGATATAAATTTATCTGACCTATATTGAAGAATTATTTAAACGTATATCAGAGCAATTACTGCATTACTGGCGAGAATATTGACAAAATCGAAGAGGGCGCTAAGGACACATGAATGTATAGTACAATACTCTTACGTGACATTGTTGTTTAGAGGAATATTTATGCTTTTTGCGTTTTCGTAAGTCACCATTTTGTTACCTGTGGGGGAGGCCCGGGCCGAATGGAACCGTAAAGCTCGCATCATGATCCTTATCCAATGAAAATTTTCACTGCTCTCGGAGGCAAAATATAATTTAAAAAAAAGTTTCATTTCTGCGATCTCATTAGCTTAGCGATGACTTTGCCTAGGACTGGTTAGGAATCATACTGTCGCTGTTTTTTTCCCCCTCATTTTCCGTGCTTATTTTAGATTTCCAAAGTAGTTTAAAATGTGTCGTTAATGTTTTCCATCAATTTACACAGCTACACGCTGGGCCGGACTTAGACATGTGTATGCCCCTTGCAAAGTGCATAATTCTGTGCATCCTTAAAAAGTTTATGCATAATTCTCAATTTAGTATGTAACGAATTCTTTTCGAAATATATGAACTTTTCGTTTTCTTTTCCCGAATCCACCATCAACTACGTTCATCTACCTCAGCCAAGACCTCGATCCTTCCTTTCGGTGACCTGAACCCTTTTTTTCTTGGTTTGACCTTGAAAAGATAGTTGTGCGAAAGAATGGGAAAGGAATGCGAAAGTTTTTCAAATTATTACAAATATCTCTTCTGCTCTCCCATGAAGACAACAACCATTAAAAATATAAATAATCCATATAGATTTTTTGGCGCATTTCTCAATGCCCGATATGTACCGTTAACTTCCGCAGTTTCTGAAAAAAAAACTGTCTTGCTTGTTTTCCGACATGAATGCATTATAAATAGTGCTACCGTACTCTATAGATGGTTTCAATACTTCATTCGAATTTAGGTTAACTAAAAGAAAATGCTTGTATATATCTTGTATATAAGTTGATATTTGCCCGAAGAAGGGAAAAATTAGCACTGAATAGCTTTGAGAATTTATTGATTTGTTGCAATCTTATTGGAGCAGGCTAAGGGCTTTATCACTATTTGAAGTGGTGATTGCCGTTAAGGTGTCATTCTATTCTTCCGTAGTGCTTTCTTTTGTCCGGAAGGTGTAATGTCATACTTCCCTTCACGTTCGGCTTGCATGCTCGGCAGTTAGGGTCTTCGAGCTCGCTAACTAAAGGTGGGGGCAACAAAAACAGTTCATGAAAGCTCACTGATAACGTTCAAAGTTCCTGACACGACCCGTTTTGTTCTCATCCAAGCTCAGGCGCTGGCGGTCCCCTTGTTAAAGAGTACAAGAGCTAACACAAAGGCGAAAAAGAGCGAGAGCAGGGGGGTAAGGGGTCCGGAGCGCAGAGAATGTCTTCAATTCTCTCGAGGCCTAGTCGAAAGTGCGGAAGAGGCAGTTTGGCTCCCGCGTTGGCGTGTTCGTTGTCGGGTTGTCACGCCGAAAAAGGGGCGCTGACAAGCTAATGGAATAATGGACACTTGGCAGCCCGAGACGGGACGCAGGCTAGAGGAACAATAGTGTGTATACGAGGAAGGACAATCTCAATAGAATGTGTGTATACAGTGCAACAGAGAGCGAGGAAGGGAAAGTGAAAGGCAAAGTTAGAAAATACGAAACATGAAGACGGCCGCCCCGGGAGACCATCCGCCAACTGGTGTCAAAGCATCAGCTATTAACGCCTTCTAAACACGAAAATCGGTCTATCTTGAGAGGTGTTAACACCGTTTTACACTTTAAGGGAGCCTATGGAGGAACGAGAAAAATAATTAGACATCAAGAAGAAGTGCAGCGGCAGTGACAAGAAGAATCAGTAGCCCAAACTTGCCCAAACATTGATTCCAGGCACCAACTAGGCAGTGCTGCGCTAAGTGCGCTCTATTAGGCATCTCAAAATGCGACTGTTGCACACATTTTATGCTCAGTTAGGCCAAAGTTTGTCGAAGCACCAAGTGCAGGACAGTAACTCAGTCGATTTTATGAATTAAAACTGTAATGCATGAGTGGAAATTGGCCTTAGCCAAACGTCGGAACTCTTCCTTTACGGTCCTGCATTCTGTCTTAGTTAAAAATGTAACGCCATTGGATGGATGGCATAAGAAGCCATTTAACGCAAAACAGCAGCTTCAGCTTAAGGTTTATCACCACTATTTACTTTTCAACCTATTGAGCACACTACGCCAATCACAGTAACTGCAACCTGGAATGTTACCAGAATGCTAATGATAAGCTGTCGCAAAACGAAGTAGAAATAATCTTTCCGACGTTGACTATAGGTCTAAACTATATCTCAGTGGCTTTTGGTGATTCCACTGGTCTAGGAGTCATCATTTTTAACACGGTAGGATTTAAACTACTTTGTGCAAAAGAAGCTCTACAAGTCACAGCTCGTAATGCCAATATACAGCACAACTTTATTGCGCATTTTTTTTTGTAATCTAATTTCTTTACAGAAAGGCGAAGACTATAAAACTGCGTTCTAAAGAGGGAGCATGAAACCACACAATATGGCGTCCTTGACTATAGCACCTCTAGTGAAACATCTAGTACAGTGTTCCGCGTGCTGGAACCGGCCCGCGGTGCTCAGAAAAAGAATTATATTTTACATAATATAACAAATTTGAGGTGCAAACGAGCATATAAAGTCTATGATCCTTACAAGTCAAGTGTAACCTTCGTTGAAAAGGAAGTCCGATTCAGTATTTCAATTGGCTAACCTGGACCGTCTTCACCTCGCATGTCTTGATCCGGCCCATAGCCATCACACAGCTTCAAACGGCCCGTAAAGTGTGAAGGGTTGCCGACCCCTGATCTTGTCTAACTTGTTTCTGTATGCTATTAGGCCGCCTTCCGATGATAATTTACATGTTATTAACAAAAACAAAGCGTTAAACTGATAAGAAAAATATACTAGAACAAAAGTAACATTAACAGTCGCTATAAGCAAAGGGAAGAGAAGTGCGTTAATTAATACTTTTCGATGAAGACAATGCGGACGTAATGTTATTGTCGGACCGTGAATGTCTGTAGGCTGCATAAGCAACCAACCCTTATTAAGTAATATCCACTGTTTGTGAGATTTTGTTTCAAGAAAACACACGTTTCACTGTAAAATTATCACAATCTGACGCTACTTTCCTTATAATATTAGAATTTTTCGTATTCAAATATTATGTTTAATGCATAACCAAAATAAAGGGTGATATTACATTATTAGCACCAAAAGCATACTTTTCATAAGTTATACGGTAGCCTAAGCTTAAACTATATACCAATGAACTTTATGAGTCGTATATGCTAACCAGAAATATGAGCAATTGAACAATACGTCAAAATTTTAGCTACCCGTTCTCTATAGTAATTCTATGCGAGCAAAGAAAGATCAAGAGTGACAATGTTCAAATATGCAACATCGTAAGAAATAGATAATTCACAGAGATGGAGTTAAACAAAAATTTTAATGATTAAGCTTTACCTTCTAAGTTTCGCAAAGTTAGTTTAAGCTTACAGTATAATTTATAAAACGCATTTTTTTATGTTAATACTGCAATACAGGGCCGGACCCAGAATTTTGGTTCGGGGGCAGGGTTTTAGAGTATCAGAGGGGGTTTTCCATTTACAATTTCTTTGGACACATGATAGTCGCTTATGCTTAACTTTATAAAGTTAACATGTTGGTGGTGGGGTGTTGAAGTAACCTCTTGGAACTCTCCCTAGGTACCGGGGTGCTGTTATTTCGCCCTTCGTTTTGGTAAGTGAGCTAAATTAAAAACGAAAAAATGGCTGGAACTATAAACCTTCTACTGAAAAGCTCTGTTCTTCGACAGATTTGCATTTTTCTTGCATACTTACTCAATCTTGTCACTTGTAAAATTTCAACATTTTGAATATTAACTTTTCTAACATGAGGCCGATTTTGTGGTTTAAGCTTCCCATTACTATTTAGCAACATGGGTTTCAGGAACATAGACAACCTTTTCGCCTTCTGTAATAGGCTTTGTTGTTACTAACTGATGAATACACTGTAATCAAAATTAATAGTTCCAATGAAAACGCAATTAGGGGCAAGGTATCATACTTGCTAGGCGCCAAATGGTCTACTTTGAGCCTGTTGTATAAAAACAACCATATAGACTGTTAGGAATACTCAAGTAAAATCAAGCTTGCAGATTATTAGTTCGGGAGATGTCAAGATTTTTACACTTAACTGTTATTTATATATACATATTGTCTCTCTTTTCCCCTTCGCTTCATCCCGTGACGTTTTTAAGAAGATAAAAGCCTTCTCAGCGTACTTCTTCAGGGTGCGTCTTATTTAGAGATGCTTTTTCCTATCTTTTTTTTTTTCTCTCATGGTTTTTAGCCGTTGTACTCCGCGTACATAGTCGAAGCAGGGCTCTTCTATTATTCACGAAGACACAGAATGGCGAGAGGCATCCCCCTAAACGTAGAAACTGCACCAGAGTCGGTGCTACTCTGTTAAACGTTTTCAACCGGAGCCTTTTCTTTCGAACGACCCTATTTTTTAACCCTTTTCAAACACCGGAAATAGCTTGCATTTCCCTCGCTAGTTACCTAATGAGTTCTAGAAAATTCTTTTTTAGGAACATTATTAATATTCAGATCTTGCAACGCATTAGGGTTGCAAATACTTCTTAAGGAAAACTGTAGATTTTCCGGCAATTGCTCATTTAATAATGCAATGCGAATATGCATGCCCAAAGAGGAGGAAAAATATGGTTATTCTTTTCCTTATTCGTTTCCGTCCAGGGCAAATGGCATTCCATTCACACCTTTTCCCTGACACTCCAACCGTCATCAACTTGCATCACAGTGCTCACCAACAAACCGCAAGCTGATCTATAATGCAAAACCCAACAAGGTCTGCACTTGAAGCTCTTTCCTCGTTTCGCTTCTCGAGGGGTGAGACGAAGCAAAATGAGTTAGCGTATACCAAGACGTTACTCATGTGCACTTATCTCTGGGATTTCAACCTGGAAGTAGCGGATTTCAAAATTCCTACCCGAGCGAAAAAGAACGAAAGGAGTACGTTTGTGCACTTCAGACTCCTGCCTTGTCCCAAAATCTCCTTAGCTAGGACAGGTTTACAAAGCATCTTCCAGCAAAGCTCACGACTTATTTCTGTCTAGCCATTTTCATTGGTAGCCGTAACGGAACGCAGTGGTGCACTGTCTTCATTTATGCATTGTACAAAGAGTTGATAACCAGTATAGTTAGCATAGGGCGTAGGTATGCACGCTACTAATCGCCTGTCAACGTTTCCAAATATTTTTCAGAACTTTGCGTTTTAAGCTTTATACGAAAAAAATATACTCAATATTAATTGAGATTCGTGTACTCGGGACGCAACGGACGGCTGAAAGCACCTCGTTGTATTTTCAGTAATGCTAGCTTCCATTAACTCTCGTAAGACCTAGTTTGCCTTAAATTCGTCATTTCCATTTGTTCCCTAGATTGTAGGTGAATTACACAAAGGACAATTTCATTCTTCGTTACATGAAAAGATAAAATTATTGCAGAAATGTTCCTCTTGTAGTTCGTCTCCCAATCTTTAATACGCAGCTTCTTCTTGTTCTATATACATTATAAGAGGATTATTGCCAAATCTTCTGGACGGATTTAAGGTAAAGGAATGCAGTATTAAGTGTTTCAATCAGTCATTTGATTGGGGCTCTTCGGAAATTACCTTCAAGACTTGGCGCTCCCGATCATTCGGTACCTAGGTACTCTACATTTTTTATGTAAGGTAGAGGAGATGGCAAGTGAGAACTTATTTGGGGGCTTCATTATTTAGAAATCCACGTCTATCGCCCAACCTTTACTCGTTCAACAATGTCAGTGTGGCAGCGATTTCTTTAAATCTGGTCCCGCACTTTCATTTCACAATTGACTAGTGACATTTCCTTTTAACGACAGGGCACTGTAAGTAGTCATAAGTGTATACGTTAAGGAATATTCACAAAACCACAGAATCAGCGATGCTGGAACAAGCGGAAATCGAATTCTAGTTTTACTAGCCCACTCTGTAAAATGGATAAAAAATTGGTACACTTTTTCAATATTTTTTCATAAAAAAGTCAATTCTGCGGATTTTAAATTTTTTTCGAAAACCGTTATTACTTTGAGAGTTTTGTAACTTTAACTGGCACATTTGCATGTTTAATCTTATAACATTTGACAAACTATCATTTAACTGTGTGCTTAACATTTTCTGACTTCGTCACATGCCTGTAAACTGAAAGACCCTCAAAAATGCGAACAGCACGGAGAAGCTCGGATAAAGATTTATAGAAATTGAAACAATTAATGCATTACTAAAACTTTCTTACGGTAAGCTGCAGTATAGGCCTACATGCTTTGGCCATTTAACATTTCGTGCTTTAAACAAAGTTTTGGTTCAGGAATTTCCTCATGATATTTTCAATTGAGGCTGTTATTCTCATATTGATTTAATGAAGATTCATTAATAAATTTGCACGAGAACAAATTTTGTAAAAATTCTGCAAAAAATTTTTTTTGCGGTGCTTGAATGGATAATGCCATAAAAATACTCCTCGAAACTTCTGTTATTTCCGACAAATGACGAAAGAAATGTACCTTTCTCAACGATCGCCCTATATTCTTATTCTTATTGCTTCAAAAAGCAGGACATTTTCTTTCAATTTTCAAATTAAACAAAACCTTCTAGCAATTGCTTTCATAGTATGCACTGCCGTTGAAAGAGAACAGCTTTATTACAAGCATAGTTTAGTGATAGACGGGGGACGGGACAGTTAACACGTCGGAAAAAACGTACAAAAATCGTAAGTAATGAAAAACTAACGTTTAGGAGCTGAAACAAATAAGGCAATTAATGAGTCAAATTAATGAGTCAAATAAGGCAATTAATTTCTCATCGAAAAAGTTTAGCGTACGTCAAAAATAAATAAACAACAAAAAACTCAATCCGTGGAACTTTGCAACGGGCCCTATTGCTTCCGTTGTACCGCCAAATGCATCCAAAAATTTAGTACAAATACTTTTTGTGTAGAGGATAAGTTGAAAAAGAATTCTTCCAAAGATTGCTACAAATTCACTGGACTGATTTTGCACGAGATTTTAAAACTCCGAAGTGATGATTTATTACGATTCATGTATTGAACCTTTTTACCACGAAGTGGAACAGGATTTGGCAACGCTACAAACTACCCACAGCTCAAAATAGTTCCTTCTCGACCGCTCCCACAAGCTAAAGCAAAACAGAAGAAAATGGAAGATGCAAAGGCCGCTCCTCTACAACGTTGCCTTTTCTTGTTTACATTAAGCATTTGGACAAAATCATGCATCCTTTTTTTTTAAAGAAAACTAGAATGTTTCCAGCCTAGACAGGAAGTATACCGGTATGTTTTAGTTTGTATATCTTAAGCCCGTCATGTATTAAAAAAAACGCAATCGACTAGTTCCTTATGGCGTAACACACGGACGAATTGTCGTACAGCCATGTCCAAATTGTAGGCTATATCCGGCTTTTCATTTTGTACACTTGGAAGAAATTTTTATGGTTGGTTGGTCTTGTTTTCAACTTCTTGAAACGTACTATATCTCATTTAATAGGCAGGACACTAGCGCATGGAAAGCGCACAAATTTCGGGCCGGAGTTTTGTCCATATGGGAAGTGAAAAATAGAGTTGAAGAGTGCCTGCATTGACCCGTCTCTCCTTTAAACTGATTCGAGAAAATTGTCCCCTCAAGCTCTTTATAGGTCGTATTGTTCGACTAAATACAGAAGAACTCCGATTTTGGCAACCGATCGGTACTTGAGATATCGGATAATTGAAAAAATTAGATTCAAGTGCCTAGTGCATTGGGAAATGTTACAAAAAACAATGGAAAACAAAGGGCATTTGTACTTTCGTTGTACTTCCGTGAGATTACTACGAGACAATCTTGTACTCTCGGTGAACAAAAAACAACGTGAAATTGTTAGCGAAGAAAATTTTTCTCCAGGGCGTTTTGACATAATCGGGAGTTTCCATAATCGGTGTTGACAATCGGAGTTATAGGACACTAGGCTTTCAGGTGTTTACTAGTACCTCAAGAAACTGAAATATAAAACATGTTTTATAAACCTCTTTTTTCATATTTTAAAACTTATTTACGTATGATGTGATACACGCAATTAACTTTCATTGTTTGTCTTTTTAAACTCATGTTTTTCTTTATTATTAAACGCACCTGCAACTAGACTTGATGTGTATGAGCATTTTCTTGACAGATCTTGACAAGATTTGCATGCTGTTTATCTCGCTTTGCAAATTAAAGCTCCAGAGTACGGTGTAATACAACTGTAAGAGTCTGTCTGGTATGCAGCAATGTTATAAAAATGAGTAGCATATGAACGCCCTAACGAAAGTTGAGCGCACGTGTTTTTCAAAAATCATTATCGCGTCTTAGGCTTATGACAAATGATATATTTACATAGTTATATCCACGTGCTTTTTTTATCAGACTGAAATTGTGCGGCGTTGCGTAAGCCAGCTTAAGCAGTATTATAGCAAATAAACTGAACAGGAAACGTAAATGAGCTATTCAGTCACCCGAGCTTTTCTCTTTCATGCCGAACTTTTCTATTTCCCTTACTGCAACTGTTCTGTTTACATGAGGACATGTGATGGGGTAAGGCTTCAACCACAGCTTCTCATATGCGCTTAAGTTGTGAGCTGACAACTGGTTAAGGCACGCTGCTGCACGCACTTGAATTACTCCTGACACGCGTGGTTGCTCCATATGTATAGGTAGGCCTGCGAGGTGTGGCAGGTGTAGACACCGAATCGACGGGGCGTAGTTTTATCCGTAATACACACTGGGTTGAGAGTAGCTCAATTTACGGAGTCATCCATGCAGCTAAATGCTGTTCATTCTAATCTGACTTTCGACTGGATTTAAAATAAACGGAACGATAATTACTTCGACGCATTATACGAGGAAGAAAAAATAAACAGTTATTTTGGTGCTTTATGAAAGAGTAATTACTCTATCACAATGGTACATGGTTTCTGAAAACTGGAACTAGGAGGGCGAGACCGGGTGAATTGGGGAGAAGGGACATTAGAAACAATATAGAACAATAAATATGATGCCAAGGAGGGGAATGTGATTAGTTTTGGACGTTGTCACAGATATACATGTACACTGGGAACATTGAAAGATGAGCCTTTTTGTTGGACAAAACCTTCTTTTGGATTAGAGTTAAATTGATATGTACAGTGAGGAATGGACTAGTTCAACTAGAATGAGTTCTTATCATCTTTCTGCCTGGGTTCTTATTCACTTTTAACACTTTACCTTGTTCACTTGGTACGCACCACATGGTATTAATAAATATAACACAGGATTCCTGGATTCCTTTAAAAGAACCCATTCTGCACATGGTCCTTTACTTATCATGAATTAGGGAAACGTAGGAAAAACGAGGAATTTAAGAGAAATGTCGCCCCAGAACGATCATTTTTAGAAATTAAATACAAAATATAATTATTCATTAAATTTTGCGTTTAACAATAAAAACATTCAACGGTACAAGAAGAATTGATTCCGGAAATGAAATGTCGAGTTCTTTTGGGGAGGAAACAAACTGGCGTTTTCTTACTGATTAGGTTTTTGAACGTGTTTGACTAGTTTTGTTGTTTAAGGAGATCCAAGGATCAAAGGCATGGGAGAGGGTCAACAATGATGTTGCGCAGCGAATTTCATTCGTTTCTGTTTCTGGCGTTGGTTACAAAACCAAACGCGGACCACGTTTTTCTTCAACTCGAGCTTCTCTGCAATGGCGGCAATCTTCTCCCCGGACGGCCGGGGTTGGACGGCAAAGTACGCTTCAAGGGAGCGCTTCTCCGGCGCCGCGATCGAAGTCCGTTTGCGTTTTTTCTCACCCATGGGTAGCACCGAAGGAGCGTCCGGATCGCGACGTTTGTTACGCGCTTGAGCTTCGGCTTCTTCTAGCCACGTATGCAGTATTGGCTTCAGGGCGATCATATTGTTGTGACTGAGCGTTAACGACTCAAACCTAAGATAGAGTCCAACACGGAAAGACAACACCAGCATAAGTACAGGACCAAAAAAAAATACACTCCCACTTCTGCGCTTCCAAAAAAATTATAGCTTGGCCCCAACAGAAAGAAATACTAGTATAGTGCAATGCCACTAGAATTTTTTCGAAAGCTGATAAAAAAGAGAGAAAAACAGGAGTTTATGGGAATATAGACTTACATCCCATAAAGCTTAGCATATTGCGCACAAAATACCACTACAAGAGCATTCCAAATTTGACCTAGAAACCCGTGTAAGTCAAAAGTAGTCACAGCGGAGATTAGGAAGCAAGAAGGAAAGAAACTTATTAGAGAGAGGAGTCGCTCAGCTTCTTCAGATCTCAAAGAAGAGTTGGGCAAGAATTTGCGAAAAGTGGAGAGTTGTAAAAGCTGGCAATGTTTATGAAGAAAAATATCTTCGAAGCCTGCATGGCAACCAGCCCCTGAATGCCAGTATGTAACAAAACGGGAAGTATCGATATATTGTACCATGGAAAAGCGGCTTAACAGTTTCTTTTTTGGCTGAAACGCTACTGAGCAATTGCGGTTCACATAAAAATGTTGACAAAATTTTTAACCATCATTGTTTATGCATTATCCTCAGCTTACCTTCCAATGTTTGCAGCACATTGCTTTATGAACTGAAAGCACTCGCATTTTATTTCTGACAAAAATAAAAGTAAAATTTCCAGAGATTGTTGAGATTTTTTGCAGTAATTTAAGGGGAAACAACAAAAATGAAGCAAAACGCTTTGGATATTACAGTCAAAAAGTAAAGCGGGCGTTCAATATTCTGCGCCGAAGTTACATGTTACGTATTCCTAGGGAGTAAGTACCGTAATTGCCAACATCGATAGAATAAAGGAGGAAAGCCAAGCAAGCATATTTGGCGACCGCAACATACGATGAAGTTTAAATGCGTTATGATGGGGTGAATACCTCGCAGTTAGCAACAGATTCGCTTTAAGCTAGCTAGTTGAAATGTACTTCATACGTAAAGTATGCCTTTTCAGCATAAAAAAAAATCAAAAGGAAAAAGGGGAAGAAATTTGCTGTATACCTGCATATAGTGCTTTGAGATAAGGCGCCCACGCCGGGCAATTTTAAATTGGCCAAAGCTTTTCCGACGTCGGATTGCGTCACGCCCAATTTAATTCGTCTTTGTTTGAATCTCTCCGCGAAAGCTTCCAATTCCCGTGGATCGGAGTCCGCGTCATGGAGGGTGAGTGACACGCCCCCTAAAGGGTGTGTATGTTGGAGGCTGTGAGGGATGGGGTGGCCGAGAGAGTGATGAGCGTGGCCATGGGAGTGAGCGTGGGCGTGACTTAACTGAGATGACATCATATTTCCCATCGCGGTATGTGAATACATCGAGGAGTGCAAGGTGGGATGTGAATGGCTCGTCAGGGTCGGATGGGTTGAAAAGGACGGATGGGTGAACGAAGGGTGAGTCAAACTGGACAACGACGAAGAGTCAGGCATGGACGAAATCGGCATGACAGACGAAGGGCCGGACATGGAATCCATCAATTCGACACCTTCGATCCCATGGCCCATCTAATGACAAGATTGTTTGTTAACTTCACCCACCCACGACTGAACAGCGACGCCTCAAGAATGTAAGCTTTAAATATTCACAATAGTCCCAACTCTATTAAATCAGGTTACCAATGTCAGTCTTAACAAACTCAAGTAGAAATTCACGAGTGTGAAACCTTAGTAGAATTATGAATTTCATTAACTCTAGTGTCCAATCTTACTTTACTAAAGCGAAAATATCGTTTCTGTGAAACAAGGCAATATTTTCAATCGTCTTGGTTTTGCTTTAGGATTTATTGCTATTACCTTTGATTACAAAAAGCTAACTGAAAGGCTTCGTTTCAAAACTGCACTAAATAGTGATCACAGGTAAAATTTTATTTCTGCAAGAATAAAATTGGTTAAATTATAAAAACGACAGAAATACCGATATAAATCACTGATGTTACAATCTCGATTTTGGTAAGTTAGGTAGAAAATTGTAAACGCATTATTGGAAAACAGAAATTTTGTGCTCCAATAAGCTGAGTACAAAATACAATTCCAGTAATGGAAACTGTGGTTTCGAAAATGTATGCAAAACCTAATTTTAATGAAACAAAACTATAACCTCAACTGCAATACACGGAAGTAGATGTTTCGTTCATACCTGAGCTGTTTGGCGTCCACTGTGGGACGACGGACCGGGCGTACCACAAGGAGTTTGGCTGTTCATGGAGATATGGGAATGAGAGTGCGAATGTGTATACGATTCATGTCTGATCGAAGGCTTGCAAATTTCTGCTGCTGAAAGACTTTCAGGTCGTCCCAGTAGTCCGTCTCCAAGCCCGGTGAAGAGTTCAGCTTGTCCGTAAAGGAAACCCCCATTGTATTCTCTGGCCTATACGACAGAAAGCCACGTAAAAGACAATTAGTTATTACAAGAGGTGCAATAAAAAAATACAAAACAACCAAAACATTGTCTTAAAGCCCGACCGTGACTATGATACCATTCTTATGAGTACCTACTAGGTACTTAGCCAAATGAAGCACCTTTCCCTCCTATTCATACAATACTCTAATAAAGGTTGTCTAATGTCCACACTGCCTTTATTTCTTTTTATTGTGAATGCTGACATTCTGCTGAATGCGACACCGACGTAAGTACTGTACACACACTGCAGTCATATACGGTATCGACCATTTGGCGTAACTATGCCCAAACTATCGTGTAAGCCAAGTTCGGTAGAAACATGTGCTCCAACAGTAGAAGAAGAACGACAAACTGCCCAACTAATGACCAGTCCGACCTGCTTTTCCTTGGGGTAGGAGCACATCAAGGGGCGGAAGAGGGTGCCAGTGCATCAGGGAAAAAAAGCGGACTTCGACGGGGGAAAAACTCGCCCGGGACTTCTGGATGAGGAGGACCAGAGGACGAAGAGTGTAGTCTTCGTCTTCTGTTTTCCATTTCCCCCTTTTTCATATGGTACACTTTAGTCCGTAGTTAGGCCTAAACTTCTAACATACCCCCTGTGAAACCATGTGTGAATGGGGTTTTTGTTCCCAGGCACTTGTTTCATAGCGCTGCCATATTGATTCTCTCACCATAGTTTTATATTTTGCGACTGACAGAGGGACGATAATTCAAACAAACTTTTACCACTCACCGAGTGCATTTTTTCCGTGTCCCCTTTCACCCCTCGAGTACCTCAAACGGAGGTAAATCCTTACTTAATAATGCATCAAATTGCAATATTACTTTGCAAGCCAGTATTACGGCAGACATGTGGGTTCAATTATTTTAAAATTCCGTGAAAAAATATTGTTTAACTTCTGTTACTACTATTTTATCCTTTAAATAAAAACAAACAAATAAGTGTAAGGAAAAATAATCAAAATTCCTGACTAAATTTGCGCAGAATAAAAACAGACAAAATTAAGTAGTATCCAGTATATTTGTTTTGATAGGTGAGTTTTACAAATCCAAACTAGAGAGACAAAGACATCGAGAACGAAGAAACGGAGTTAAAACTAAACTTTTACTGTAAAGGAAGCTTAAACTAACAAGTATTTCAAAGCTATTTGCAGCTTAGTATAAGGGGTTGAATTTCCTTGGTCGCGAGAAAATCTAAAGGCTGGGGGTTAAAACTTTCGTCCGAAAGTGCAGACTAGCAAACTCGACAGTCGAGATCGAGGGAGTCGAGAGCATCAAATATGGAAAACATCCCAACTGGAGTTCAGGCCGCTCCGTTTAACGAGATCACGACCGCCGGCATGTCTTATGCATCTGGCACATCATTTATTCAATCTTTTAATTCGTTATTCATTCATTCCATCCGAGTTGTCGTCACGCTAGTTACCAACAAAACCGCTCCAGGTTTTACCCCCGATTCTCCGAAGCCTTTGTGGACGTCGACGCCCTGATTTCATGCTTTGATTTCCCGCTATTCACAAGAAAATAAGGAAAAATAGCGCACTCTTCAGTTTTATCTGGATGCAGTTAAGCTTGGCACAACGCAATCATCCAATGAGCCGGCTCGTCGCCTCAAACTCATGCTTAATTAAGTTCTCGATTGTTATCGAAACAAGCGGCCAGGCCAGTTAAATACTAGAAGTATACAGTGCTTGTTACAGTGAGCATAATAACGTGCAAATCAAACCTTCCATAGAAAAGAGCACTGGCAATAAAATTTTCAAAATTTATAGTTATCAATAAGTAAGCTAACTAATTCATCAGTAAAGAAATGTAAATTTCTCGCGAGTGATGAACGCAAGATAAAAAGTATGCTAACACGTCATACATTCTCTAACTGTAGTGACTGATACAAACAGCACAGCCACGATTCACAAGCCTTTTTTTATTAACACGACTAAACGCTGTGAAACGCGTAAGCCACATTTTTAGTCACGTTTATAGCCATTGTCGGTTTTCATCTATATTACCATTGTTTGTTCTTCATTAATTTACAAATAGAAATTAATAATTTGGATTAATTTGTTCTTTATATGTATTCGACGGTTCAACGCCTCCGAAAAAGGCAAAAAAGGCCGTCTTGAAATAAGATTGCAGGCGAAATTTGCAAAACTACGAATTAGTTTTCATACACTAATAAATGTACTTCGGATGAACTTGGCGCTATTCCGCAACGATTTTTGTTGGCTCAGTGAACACGTTGTTTCGCCTTTTGCTTCAAGGAAGTACGAGTGTTCTGGTTTTATAGCTTAAAGCAACTGTAATCAATAATGAGGAACTTATGCAAGAGGTTTCGACCGAATGCTCAATTCATGTATAACTATGATTGGACAACGATCTTACCTCGTGACGCATGAAAAAAAAAGAATAGATTGAATTTGGAAACAGCGTTATTTATTACTCTCTACTGGAAGTATAACAATGCATATATTGGGAGCAGAACAAGACTGACTTACTGCCTACCAGCGTAACACTTTCTTACTTCAGTGACGTTTATAAGAAGTGCATTGATATCTAGGTTTATCTATGCGATAGGTTATTTCGTTAAAGATTCCATTGCATTGTAATAGTAGTTCTCTTGTTTTCTGCACAGTGAATCCGTTTCCAAATTATATATTTGCATATTCTTGTTGGTATCAGCGTAACAACGCTTAAAACATCCCGATTTCCTTACGAGCGAGTTGAGAACTGCCATCAACAATGTTGGTGGCAAGTTCTGTGTTATACATGAATATTCATTACGGCACTTTCTTACTGCAGCCTTTTTCCATGTCAAAGAAAATTACACATGAATAGTTGCTAAGTAATACTCTCAATCACAACTAACGAATACAACTCACAACTATTACATCGCAACTTAACGAATACAATACAAGTAAGAGTTCGTTTCAGTTCTGAAAGCTCTTTCCCCGAAAACTTGTTGCAGAACACGCTGATATTACACATTCATAGAAAGTACCAGACCATTATTCTGTGCTGGGTGCAACTAAGGAAAAACAATTTACGAGTTATATTACTTGTTAGAACATTGCCCAGGCAGTACTTTGCTTAGAAAAATGGCTAGAAGTAAATAAACATAAGTTTCAATTTTTGCATTGCCACCATAGAGGGTACGACATTTTTTAAGATGACCTTACGGAATATCTTTTGTGTTTTTCAATACATTTCAAATGGCTTTCAGAAAGTAAAGGTGTAAAATACTACTCATGCTTACCGAAGCGGAAGGATTGGTTACCGCCATGCCGACGCACCTTCGCATCGGCATGGGTACGGACTCGGCCCGTACTACTGACGGCGAGTATCGCCCACTCCACGGATTGTTTCCACTCGAACTCTGAATCTTGTTACTACTCAGCACTTTATCAGAATACATGGCTTTTTAATCCACTGCTTGTCTTGGCCAATTAACTATAATCCTAGCCTGTTCCGTTTTTTTTTTTGCAAGAAATCTAGCCCTTGTTAACTTTCACACCAACATTTCACGCCGCTCATAGAAATGCATACAACAAATAACCGTTAAAAACTTGTCAATCCCGCTAGAACACAGGCCAACTCAGCAAGTAGTGAGCAGTAGGCAGTTTGGAAACGTTCACGTCTTAGCAGCGGATTGAATGGCACATGGATGAGTACTGGCAACTGTGCCGGAGGCCACAATTGTACCAGCAGATAAGTGCTCTGCTACTGTCCAGAAGCCACGTGTGTCAGGTAGCCGTCACCCCCATCCGAGAGCACACAACACAGTGTGAAGCTAGACTGATGACGGCTTGGAAATCTAAGGTCAGGTCAGGTGCAATGGGACTCTGAGCCCCCTCTCTTCCAAATCTGAGGTGGCGGGATAAACAAACATGGCCCCTTTAACATATGTAGCAAACTCTGCAACAGCAGCAGCAGCTAGCGAGAAGGCGGGGGAATGACTGTACATCCCCTCTCTACCAACGAGGACCTCTCCCCCAGCGCCGACGCGTGACAGCAGCAGGGTGAATTGCAGCAGACAGTGACGCCGGATCGCTCAAGTTCTAAGCAACCGAGCACTGTTGCTGTACTCCCAT
Source organism: Triops longicaudatus (assembly GCA_022885665.1). Taxonomy (NCBI): domain Eukaryota; kingdom Metazoa; phylum Arthropoda; class Branchiopoda; order Notostraca; family Triopsidae; genus Triops; species Triops longicaudatus. The sequence continues at coordinate 138,954 of JAGQDJ010000054.1, forward strand.
AGCCTTCTTATTTCTTCCTCCACTCAAGATTCTTGTCACTTTGGTCTTCTACTCAAAATTTCTTTCTTGGTTTTGGCAGAAATTCTAAGTGTTGGCAAAATTCGTTTTTTTTTACCTGTTTAAAATAAGGACATGTTTCTGCATGTGACTGCGTCAAGTAAGCTCTTCTTACTTTACTTCCTCGAGGTAGCAAGTGGTAATATTTGGGAGAGAATGCATATGTTTCCAAGGCAAAAACGATCGATGAAAGCCCGGGTTTTCCGTCATTGGTGGGTGCGGAACCATGTCTCGCCTTACTATTGGGCATCTTAAGCACATTATGTCTTCCACACATGACAATGCTTGGGCAAACAATAGCAGGAGTTAACATTTGTATACAGCGGCATAGGAAGAGAATAAAAAAGCCTCACGTTTTGACACTCTTTTTGATGAGTTATACACTCTTAAGGGACCAGACCGGACTCTACTGGGACAACTATAGTACCTCTTTTCATACCTACAGAAAAGACACACGTTAAAGCCCGCAAATTGTCACCCCTAAGATTAAAAGAAACTAGTTTAAAAGTTTAAAAGCTTAAAAGTTAAACTGTTAATTTGTTAAAAGTATTTGTCCGGGTTAGCTTACTTTAGAGAAACGGAAATTATTGACATGCCGTGTCTACAAGGTAGAATCCTCCTTACCAGTCCTCTCGTCACGCTGACAGCCCAAAATTTTTTCTGAAGGTAGCTGTCAAATTTTGAATTGCAAGTTCCAACCCAGCTTTCCGTGTCCTACGTTTTATTGTCTAGCGGGACTCAGGTTTAACAATAACAATCATTGACATTGCATGACTGCTACAGCATATGGTACGGACAAAGTAGACAAAGTTTGTATTAACTGAGGAGGGGGTGCAAGGCGGCTTTGAAGAGGATGAGGACTTGGTTGAGAGGGGGTGGGGGGTTGAAGGGGCTGGTTGCAGGGAGAGTATTGTACTGCTTTGCGCTCTATGAATATAGGGGGTGATTCTTTTATTTCTATTTCTGTACACAATAGCACCTTATACCTGTTTCCCAATCTGGGCTATCAAAAGACTAACTGCTGTAGTACAACAGTTCTGAATGAAAGGAGGGTTTGTAATTCCGGGGCTTAACTTGGGGTACTGAGGGTGAAACTGCAGGGGAGGGGGTTGCTTTTATCTGATTTAGATACTCGGGGTTGCCTACTTTGTCAATCAATCTTAGACCGTATACCCTCACTCCCCTCTCATGTAGGCATAACACTCCATAAAATTCTACTTTGACGGCAACAATTTTCATATGGAATGAGTGACATAGTGGCTAGAAGTATGTAAACAGTATTAATGAGATTGGCTAAGTGACCACCAGGTCAGGCTCGTTAACAGCATTTCCTTTATTAGTCCGCACATTCAACAGACCTAGACCGGGCAAAACTTATCTGCAAAGAAATCGTGATTTTGCAAATACACTTACAAACGAGAAAAGAAATGGCATCCTTTTAGTAAATGTTATACAGTACAACCTGCTTATTTAAGTAGGCTTGGGACCTTAATTGTAATTTTAAATGTTATTATTAAATGCCCATTGTTATAATCACTTCCTAGTTTGTAAAACAGGCGTAAACCTATGTTTTAAGGAATCCAAGGAAATATTTTCTTGAAAATGATCTAAGAGATCGTCAAAAATATTTTCCTTATATATCTTGGTAAGGAAGGTCGAACGACACAAAACATATTAAAATTTTGCTGTTACACATCTTTAGTGAAAAAGTGGGAAACAATATCTAGGAATTTTCTATACATTCAAAAAGTGACCACGGACCAAATTTTCACCAAGCTATAGTTAAGAACAATCACCGACAATCTCTCGTAAATGCTGTACTTCTCTACACTTTTGAAAACTTTCTAATATAACTTTCGTTATTTTTATAATTTACAAAAAAAAATATGTAGGGTTTCTAAACGGGAGAAATTGGTCTGAAAAAATAACGACGAAGGAAAAAATCGAATCGTGTTTAAAAAAAGTAGCAAAATGTGAGTTAAAAAAAACTTTTTTTACTGAAACAAAGCTATAGTTTTACTATTTTCGGTATTGCGCTTTGTAAGGTACCTTGGGATTAGTGAGTAACCTTGTTGTGGAATGCTTGTATTGACTCTTATACGACCTTGTGTATTAGCTTTATCTAGTCTTTTTCCAATGTTCTATTTCACCCCTGTCGTGCTTAGGTATATCACACTTGCTTTCACACTTTGTTAATGGAGTTACTCGTAGTTGAGTCATCGTTCGGTATTCTCCAGTTTACATTAAATTATTTAGAATGTTCTCTGATCCTTCGGAGTTCGTTGGTCTGACAAATTTTCTGTCACAATGTTAGCGGATATTCAATAATTTTGGTAATTTAAGCCTTTGCTCGTAAATGATTTTCATTCAGAGTTACGCCAAAAGTAAAAATCCTGAAAAATATTAATAATTTTAAAATTGTGTGAAAGTGGGATGGAAAAGGAAAATCGGTACGATCGAGAAAGATACTAAGAAAGGAGTGCACAGAATATGGTTTGCACAGTTTTATGAACCAGTGAGTTTTCCACCGAAAGCTTGCACATGTGAGCTCTGCGCTACACTATAAATGAGCATCATATTGGGAATTCCCATGAGTTTTAAAAGGGAAATGCCGGACTTCATGCAAGGGGGGGCGCGTCGGAGGCTACGAGCGCCTAATGATTTTAGGTGAACGACCCCTTAGTGGAAAACAAAAAGCCCAGCTGAGTGCCCATAAAAGTGAAAACAAAAAAAGAAAGAAAGAAAAAAGAATAAGAACAAAAAAGTTCACACACCTGACCAAATTCGGATCAGCGTTAATGAACCAAGGGTGGATGGTAGTGGATACTTAAAGTGCGTGATTACAGGGCCTAGTATCACCTACCAATCTACACTTCCCGTGTTAACACCTTGGACACGTGTCACCTCTCTACAACGCTTATCCGCACCACCCTCCCGCCACGTGCCGCTCCCAACATTTCCCGCCAAAAAGAAACTCGATGTCTTTGTTAACCGAATTTTGGCACTGTTTCGCCCAGTGCCGCTTCCCCTTTGACAAACTTTCACTGAAAAAATTACAGTGTGTTTCACCAGCAGCAAACACTACTTGTAGCAAATTGTTCTGCGATAGCGGCTTCATTCACCCTCTCTCCCCCTTCAGGTTTTGAGTGTATACATAACCATAGAGCTGCTGTTACGCTCGTTTGGCCCCCTTGCGGACACCCACCCTCCAAACCCTTCTTCTCCCCCCAAAAGCATCCTACCTAGATAATTCAATCAAGTGAACCATAAATCTTAGCTACCCTTGACGCACCTCCACCCTTGCTATCGTTTTCTCCTGCCTTTTACGGTCAATGTTGCGTTTACGTTCGTTCCTCAGTGGTGTTTCCGGGCGGAGGATGAATCTTGTGTGGTGTTGCTCTTGTTTCTCATCTTCAATCCAAAGGGGAAATCATAGCTGTTCTTCATCCTGCTCCCTGAGTTGGGCTCACTCGCCCTTTTCTCTCTGTATCATCTTTCTTGTGTTCTGCTATGACGAGCAGATTGCTGTAGGATAAATTACCCGTTCCTAAAATCCTGACTGATGTTGGATGACTTTCTGACGCCCCGAGTTATACATTGCCCCCATCCATCCACCGTTCAGCCCCCTCAAAAGGCTTGCTTTCTCGGCTCCCAAATTATAATTGGCTGTTTATTGGCCACAGACGCACAACAACCTCCCCAAGCCGAACGTGACCACTTGCAGGTACAGTAGACAAATGTTGAACACTGTTCCGGGAGGGCGTCTTATGATGGATAGGCTCCATCGCTTTGATGGTCTCTACCTGTCCAAATGTCAGGTTTCTCTCTCTTATCTATTTATTTCCCGGAGCATGAACACAAAGTTCCGCTCAGTCTTTTCGGGACATTACTGCACACACTGCACAGATAACGTACCTACTGTACAGTACGATTCAGTGCCTCAGTTTCTATAAAGGAAAATTACCCCACTTACCATGAGCTACAGAAAAGGAACAAAACTTGCTAAAGGAAAAGGTTACCTTCTAACTTATTCAATCTTTTCCTATAGGGCCACCGATAGTTTGCGTGTCGCACAAAACCCCAAAGCCAAATTTACAGCCAGGAGAGCACAATCGCGAAGGGTTTGGTACTCGTACAAATCCCTGGCGTGCGCTTTCATAGTTACCATACCAAACTGTACTGTAATGCACCAGAGCTTAACACAAACGCTTCAAAATATTCTTTCGTATATTTTTTTCAAATCTCAAAACCATGCTGGCGTTTTGTTTCACGTTTTGATCATGGCACATTCAAATCTACTTCGTTTTACAGAGAAAATGAAAGAATTCTGCATTTGATAAGCTCCTGTTGAATATTACTGAGTATTGCTGAATATTACTTAATGCTCAGCAATGTATATATTAGTTAATTTGTGCTTATAAGTGAATGTATAGATTAATTACACGACAATCGTCATAGTTCGCAATACAAGACTGTGTGCCTTTATGCTAAATCCCATTTCATTCACCCTTCTCCCCTGTCCTCCCCACAATAAACGGCCCGGAAAAGGATTAATTTATTTGGGTAGAGCTCAGTGTGGCAGTTTCCTTCGCCGTCCGCCAATACAAAAGTGTACACTTTCGTGGTAAAAGGTACAGTCGTTGTACTTTTTTCCAGGTTCAGCTTTTCCTTCCATACTCTTGAGGTCTCGCGTTTGTTTCATTTCGTGCAGTTTCCCGAAAAGGGACCCAGTCGGTTGACAGGACCACGGCTGCTTTCGCTCTCTTCTACTGACAGTCCCCAGGAGGACAGCCAGATTTTCTTATAAAAGTTTAAGTACCATAATGCACACACATAGACGAAGAGACCGAAATGCTCGCTCCTTTTAATCGAAATCATTGTACTCCAGTAACTTCCCAGCGTCAAGGAAAACAATAAAGAACAACAAAGCTAATATGTCATCATTAAAAGAAATACAGAAAATATCTAATACTTTAAAGAAAAATACACTAAAATAAAGTCCTGCTTACGAAATATTATGCAAGAAATTTGAAAAACGAAAATACGAAAAATAAAACATCGTCAAGACTAGGTGTTTACTAAAGTTAGAAGAAGGCTAATTGAAAACAACGAGCATTTATGCTGGGAAACAATAAAAATTGACTTCTTTTACATTTATTAAATATTAAAAAAAACTACTTTATCGATCTCGGTAAGATTTCTACGGTAAGTTTGTTCTTTAATCCACGAAACAGGGTTGGAAAAATCTGGACTACAAGTAAGGGGGAAAAAACGAACGAGAGAAGTGTAAGTGCCCGGAACGGTGCAAAATCCTGGAAAAGCCGAAAAGAATCAAAGAGACAAAAGAGGAAGTATAGAGACTGACCACAAAAGAGACCCACTCTGTGGACGTTTCATGATGACCCACGCTAGGTCATGATCTATGCAAGAAGCTGATGGGGAGGGGACGGACGGGTGGTCCTCGTATGGTACTCTACTTGTCCCTCTTGACCCACCGCCTCCACGTTAAAGGGAGTATACAACTCAGAAGTCCGGATTTGGGGAACTGGCTCTACTATTACACACCCAGGTAGGAATACGACAATGAATTTTGAAAAAGGGGGGCCTGCACGACAGGAACAGAGCGAGACACCGTCCTGTGTATGTGTGTCAGTGTGTGTGGATGTGAGGATGTTAGATTCTGCAGCCGGCTGACATTTCATGGTGGAAGCTTCTACAGGCAACCTGATCTAAAATAGTTGGAGGTCCATGGGGAGGAGGGAGTCCACCCACTTTCACCCACCTACCACAAGGTAAAGGCGAAAACGCGGATAAACTCCTCGGCTTTCCCAAAGAGCACGCAAGCCCCTGAATTTTCCTCATGCAAAACTTTAAAGCCCCGAGTTACGGTTCTGTGAGTTTCTTATGCCAAAGATATCAATAAAAGCGGTCGCTCATAATATGCCTCAAACGAACGCGACCTCCATTCATCTTCCAGGAGTTCTAATCATGAGAACTTGATCAAATTTTGAGCAATCTGAGGTTGGGAATCGAAACTTGTTGACACAGCCACGACAAAGACTTGCTATTTTTTCGACAAAAATTATGAAAGCCAAGGGTGGTTTGAGATTGTTTTTAAAATATAAAATAACAACTAGCATTCAATTTAGAAAATTATTAAGACTTAATCGAATCACGCCACCAAAAGAAAAAAAATATAGTCCTATGAACCAATTTTAACATCACTGAGCTTTCGATCCACTTTTCTTCGAAGTATTTTCGGATTGTTCGACGAAACAAAATTCGTAACATAAATGTTTTCCGCATATTATATTAAAATGTTTTTACATCGGACAATCGATGTCGTTCGTTTTAAAATTTTTAAATTCAACAAAATTCAATAAAAAAGTTTTGTAATAAGACTTTCGGTCAGCTTATTTTGTGAGCTACAATAAATCAAACAAATTTGGAAAAATGTTTTCAGACAGTTTAAACTACTATAAGGATTAAAAAATACTCAATAACACAACAAGCAGTTCATTACATAAATCTTTATTGAACTAATGTTACACAAACGCAGGTTTTTAATAAAAATAATCGGTCCCAATTTGGAGTATTAGCCCCAATTTCGTAATTAATTTCAAAATTTTACATCTTCAATTTAAAAAAAGCGCATTGGTTTGTTGCTAGGAATAGGGCAACTAAAGCCCTTTATTCTTTTGAAAATCTCGTCCGAAAAGTTGGAATGTTTCAATTAAGTAGGTATTAGAATCGAAATGTTTATTTTTGGCAACATTACACACCATTGAGTTTATGAAATACTTGCAATGCATACTTCTAGATTACATTGAATGCTTCCCTTTCCACTGGCGGCAAACGGCGTAATTCTTAGATAGGCAGAAAAAATAGCTATGCAAATTAACTACAGCATCATCGCATACTTATGTGTAACAAAGCGACTCACAGTGTACTTTACGCTCAATTGCAAGCCCTTTAATCCCGCCTCATTCGCATCCCTCCATAATTTCGACAAGACTTTCTTTTCGAATGGGCTTTCTATTGCCACTCTAGAAAAATTACTACGTGCATAGACAAAAGCAACGGCTAAAGACAATGGCTAAAACAATACTAGAAGCTTACTGGAAACTATACTACTTACAAGTTAACGAAAAACAAGTGTTACCATTTTATATACAAACACGTACTGTACATACTGTTTACTATTCATTACTAATACCTGTTATTTTCACGTTTTTCCGGATTTATTCAGATGTTAGACTATCAGCGAAAGCCAAAGGCCTGCGCAAGGGAAGCCAGATAAAAGGGTAGTAGGGCTGGGTGTACTATTGAGTACTTCACAAAATTTAGTGAGTTGAGGCTTATAAGGAAAGTCACTGGTAAGTGTGTTTTCGGTTAACTTAGGCCTAAGTCGATTTGGTCGCCAAACTAGGCAGTTATTCTTGTCGTTAGGGTGAGTTATTCCACCTGGAATTCATTGGTCATTAGCGGATAAAGGAACTGAAAGGGGAGGGAGAGAAAGGGGGAGAAGAAAGTGGGGACACAAGGCTAGACCAAGGGAAAAGACAGATAAGCAATGACAGGTAATGAGTCCGGCAGTTCCCCTTATTGTGTGCACAATGCCACTACTGTCCGACACCCTAGGGAGCCGACAGGTGCATTCGCCGTCTTTGTACATACAGACATGCACAACATATTCCCGCACCGTATGCGAAACAGGGTATAAGGACGCTAAAAATGATGAGCCAAAAAGAAAACCGCAGGTAGCAATGTCATTTTTTTTCTAGCGAAAGATAATCACGGCCTTTAGACAGCCAGTTGTTACCGCTGTGTTTTAAAACCGTCAGTGTCTGTAATTAGTAACTACTTTTTATAACTAAGAGTCGGCGAAGCCTCTTCAAAGCCAGTAATAGACTGAACGTTTTTGTAGCACAACATAAGTGCAACAGTTTAAATTGGACAATAATCTTTTAAAAAGCAAAATTTACGCTCGGGTGCACTCGTGATATGTAAAACAGAAGTGCTCTGTTGTTCCCACCAGGAGTAATCAGGGGGGTAGTAAGTTGTAAACTGACGGTTTAAGTTTGCGATTAAACAGAAGCTTCAAATTAGTCAGCATTTGCCGACTCAAGAGACTTTTATGTGTTTATTATGGAGGGCAAGACCTGACGGGAGATAGAAAAATCTGCTAGTACGGAAGATAGGAAAATGTAACTTTTCTGAGAATACATAAAATGAAATAGAGCACGAAATATAATTTTAGTTACTAACGAGAAGAGTTGAAGGGTTACAGTTGCAGAGGGAAAGTCCCAGGTTACGTGGGTAGAAATTATGTCACCGATGGTCAGAAATACTTCGGTTGCCAAGCAACCACGGTACTTGAACATGACCAAGTAAAATTGCGCAATCGTCGGTTGTCCCCATTTCGCGGAATACTTTTAAGACCACATAGCATCCGTAAGGGGTAGAAAAAAATATAGGAACTACTTTCGGCGTCACCGTTGATGTTAGAAACACTTAGAAACTAAAATTTACTTGCTCCTGTGCCTTTCGCACCAGGCTTAATAAGAAGCAATTGCTTCCAACTCTAATATATTAAAAACGATATTCAAAAGTTGTATGGAAGATCGTCACTTTTTGGACATAAGCTCCACAAAGATGCCGGAGCCATCTGTTAGAAATATTTTATCTGTGATCCAAGAGGAACTGTTTCAGCGGAACACTAGGTGGCAAATGCTGTATAAACTTATGAATGTAACAGATTTTCCGCGCAATATTTCGATTTTTGTTTTAAATCTGCGGGATAGGTTAGTTCTTCTATCGGTTATACAGTAAGTATTACTTTCGCATCTACTCCAAAAAGTATTCGATACAGCGTCTACATGTCCGCCGATTCGCCTAATCAGTCATTAGAAGAGAGGGCAAATCAAGATACATTAGGAATGTTTTTAAGTTTTATCGTATTGTTGGAACGAAACCAGAGTCCACAGTTATAACCTGTAGGTTTTCAAAATGTCATAGCTATCCAATAACCTACTATGAGATTCGAAAAAGTAAGAGTACATTATTAAGACTAGATATAATTTACGTTCGCCGGGTTTGTTTCAGTGTTGTCAGGTGGCGTAAATTTCGATTACCATTTTTATTTATTTGAAAAATCGGCGTTGGATTTAAGGTAAGAAAAAAATCTTCTTCAGTAGATATTAGAGTTTGTTAACTGCATTACCTGCGTAAAAATAACTTCCAACACCATATTGTTCTCTCAATCAAGAGATGTTTGATTGAAAGGTAGAAAATATGCTTACATTATATAAGCTCACGCATGTAAGCTACATAACTTGTAATGAAGGCGATTTCAAAACCCGCTGCAAATTTCATATACTTCAATTTTCTTGAGTGCGGTCCAAATTGGCTTTTTTAAAAAGTGATGTAAATAATTTAAAATAAACATAAAACAAATTTACCCTTGAAGGAGGCATGGATATCGAGAGAACCACTGTAGAAAGTGTTATAAGTTTATTTTCTTCCAGGTACATAAAGAAACTCGAACTATTACGGAGATCAATACAGCATATTTACACAGCATAAATACAGCACATTTATGAGAAAGGGTGTTCAATAATCACTTCCGTAAAAGCAATTGGAAAGCAAACTACCGAAGTTATCGCATTGACCACCGCACAGGTTTAACTCACACTGATAAATGATGAATGTATCCAAAGAGCTTAGAATTGCAATCTGAGTAAGTGCCATTGTGATATGGCAGAGAACAATGCATGGATTTCTTTTACCCACATTTACACTGTAGCCCATATTTAAACCTCCGGCTCTAAACTGATTACTTCTCTTTCTCTTTTCTACTCTTCTCTACTGGTTTAAATGGCTTTGAGCGCAGTGTTCTTGCCTTGTCAAAATAATAACATTTATTGGAGGATACTCGTTCAGACCTGGTTGGGCGGACCTGTGTTGCACTTAATGATCCTCCTCCGTTAGTATTAGTACAACAAAACGGGGTAATTTCAAAAGAAAAGGAGCCTTTTATTTTATTTTTTCTTTTATATTTCGGCTAATTGTAAAGTAAAAGCAAAACAAGAAGTTTCGTGTCGGCAAATTGCTCTACAGAACGACGCAAATCTTCAATTTTCGACTTCACTGTAAAATTCCGGGACCATTGTATTTTCAAAATTGGTGTTCAAAGTTACCCCAAGATGCATATAACTTTGAACGCGAACACGAAAGTGCTCAACAAAATTCAGGAATAGTATTTTGGTGGAAAATTCTTATTCGCATCGTTTATGTGAATTAGTTGAACACGTTAATTATTTTCTTTGAACAAAATGCTTCAGTTGCTAATGAAAAGAGATTAACATAAAAAGAGGTACTTACGCTCAAGGTCGTATTTAAGAGGGTGGGATTTACCTCCCCTCCTTAACGAATGCTTCCTTTATTATAAGGAAGAAAGGGAAACACCGAATGTCTGAAAAAATTGCATATGGCAACCCCCCACACCGAACCAAAATCATGGTTACGGCCCTGCCTACGCTTTAAACTTAATATCTTTACACGTCCGCACCTCGTTGCACTCATTACGGTTTGGACTACTGCTATACTCTTGTCTGTCCACATTTTTTAACGTTGAAAGAGGGAAGGGGAGGGGGAGTTGAGTTTTCATGCGTTTTTCTTCGCAGCTCAAGTCCTCCATAACCCCTCTTTTGGTAGTGAAAATCCGAAAAATCTTAAAGTGTGCCAGAAATAGTCTTTTACATTCAACTGTTTGCTACCAAACACAAACTTGGTTTCGGTGTCCTAAGAAAGCCTATTAGTCACCGAATTTGGCGCCCTTTATTTATTGCTTCGAGTTGCGTAGCTGGGGAGCAGTAGATTGCCTACAGTTTCCTACAAAAAATTCAGTGTTAAATCATGTGTTCGGAATTACCCCGTTGTAATTTAGGCTATAAAGAGCAAACAAACGAATAGTGAACTTGGAGAAAACGGAACACCAGTAGCAAAGTTCAGTCACACTTTCTAGTAAATCTATTACAAGAGTATCAAGGTTTTAAATGTAACCTTTATCCTGTGCCTACTAACTTATCAGGAAAACCGTCCTAGTAGACTTCTAACGTTTGACCTGTCTTATTTTGTTCACCCCTACAATTTACCCTTCATCATCTTGACAGAAAAGCTGCAGACTGTGTCGTATTGTCGCAAAAAAGGGATGTAAAGACTAGAGGAAAGGACATAAGGCAGAATTGGGACTATATTGTGCTTCTTTAAGTGTAACTGTTTGAGATGTTTTACTCCGTAATATATGAGGGCATTTTTAGTGTGCACTTTTAAAATTAACTACTTGGGTCTGAAAAGAAGCTATTCCTGAAGCAGTTTCAAAAGTGACCTGAAAATATTCCGCGTAAGTGAAAACAAAACACGGCGAATGTTTTAATTCTGTACCTTTCATGGCGTTCTTGGGCTCTACACACTAACGTTCTTGGGCTCTACAACTAGTTATTTTCGCGTTCGTAATAAGTGACTGTCAGTGGATGTGGTCAGACTCTTTTTTCATTGTTGCGGTTCTTTAAGGGCCGAAACCTCAGATCTCAGGACGAGTTCTGAACTTCGAGTAACTAACGCCGAAATTTTTTCTTAGGACGTTTTTCGTTTCAAAAACAAAAGAATGTGGGTGTATTGGGACTTTTTTAACAGCTTGTAGTAGTACGACTGTTGGACCTTTGTGAGAAAAATTTCCACTAGTCGGAAGTAAACGCTTCATATTTAACGTAAAAATTCATTGTACCGCTGTTAAAAAATGCCGACGTTGTTAACAAGATTGGGAGTTTCCATGAACGGGAGTGAGAAAATCGGTGTTGGATGGAAAAACTGCGTAACAAATTATCTTCTCCTGTTAACTGTACGGTACTGAAAAAAAAAGGATTACATAGCAAGCCACAGAACTCTAATCATACCTCTCGAGGATGATTAACCTTTACTAGGCGCAGGAGATCCATTATTTACACTGCATAATTTAAATTTTGCAGCTTTTCGTCTTGTAACCGATTGGTTGAAACTATTCACCACTTAATCGAGGTCAATCAGTCTCAACGGGTTTAATTAGACCTCTTTGTTTTACTATGTAATTTTTTTATGAGTACACTATAACTTGAAGAAAAAGGACCTTTTTATCCACATCACCGCCGAATAGCTTATATACACAAGAAAACGATCGCATGTCATACAATTATGTACAGTAATTTCTATACCAAATGGACACAACAAAGCTCCTACACCTAACGCCACGGCAGTTGCGCGAGTATTTTTTTTTTTTTTTTTTTTTTTTTTTTTTTTTTTTTTTTTTTTTTTTTTGCAGTAACGTGCTGTTATCGTACGGCGCTTTATTGGGCCGTTTTTATGGAACGTACAGTGTAGCCTACATGACAATCAGGGCCGTACCCAGCATTTTAGTTCGGAGGGAGCGGGAAATTTGTTTCAGGGGGTGGGGTCCCACATGCAATTTTTTGCACTTTGTAGTCCTCTACACTTACTATGATAAAGTTAACATTTCGGTGTGGGGGTGTTAAATTTCATTGACTCCACGCCCCTGGGTACAGGGGTATATACAATACGCTTATACAATAGAGAATCTCACACAGAACATACAGTCAATTTCTATGGTTTACGTAAAGCTCGTTGTGTTCGTAGGCTCGATATAAACTACTGCAAAATTCGGAGGTTATATCGTTACTAGCTGCGTGTCCCAGCAAAGGGAACGACGAAACTGTAGGTTAACTGACAAAGTAAACTTATATAGGGTGAAAAAAATCTAGGAAGCACCATTTTGTGTGATACAGACATTTTAATACTCATTGGTTTTAGGGAGAATCTGTGAAGTAACTCGGCATTCAGTCGATGCTTGTTTTAGTCGAAGTTTTTGTATGGTCGTCCTTCTACCAACATGCACAATTATTCCGCTATTTCGCACACACGTGGTACGACTTGATATGGATCAAGAATGCAATTTCTGTTTCATAGCTTTTAGGACCAAAAGACTGGTTTATATATACATACGTAATTAAAATTGCGACAGGACAAACCTGTTCTGATTGCACGGATGTTGACTTTCACCACTTCAAGGTCACCAGATCCTACACAGTATATGCTAGTTGATTAAAACAGTCGTAATAAGTTTTTAAACATGTTGCACAAACTCAGCGACCACATATAAAGACATGTACAGAAGTAAACGCAATATTAGACAATTAGCATAAAGGTTTACGTATTGTCGCCATTCAAACCGGCGAACGCAATGTCGGGTAAATGTGCGTTGGGCAATGAACGTCAGACGAAGGTCCCACACGTGACAAGCCGCTCACGTGTGGGCCCTCTCTGGGAACAAAGCATCATGCATTCCTCACGTGATCAGAAAAGCTTTTGGTCGATATTCTTTTGCCTGCTTTAGCCACCTTGGAAACCGTAGAATTTTAGACTAATTTTATTACTTGAATTAGTTGCTGTACGATTCCATCAAGCAACCATTTGAATACACTGAGCCCGATCGAGCGTCCCGCAAGTGGAACGATTTTAGATCTCGAACGGATCCCAAGGCAAGTTTTGTATCGACCTTGGGAGAATCGATTTATAAATGATAATTGATTTCAAGTGAAGAACGTTTTCTACACCTGTTTTTTGTTATCTCTTGTATAAAGAGCCAGACGGATTGTCTTTCAAAACTGACAGAAGTGATTAGAGGGGATTCAGTTTGATTTACCTGGCAACTGAGTTAGGAGCACATCTCGTGTTGCTAAGCAGCTTGCCGAGTATATTGTGCCACAAGTGATTGATTTGAAACGTGTAAATTATGATGTCCTTAAAACAGTCGTCGCGAATTTTTAAGAAAATTCTTCCCGAATTGTCAATTTTACAACGATGGCATTCGACTATTCCTTTAACAAAGAACATGAAAATTATTACTGCGACCAAGTCTTTGTCCGTGGTTCAAGAAAAGCCTAGTCAGCCCATAGTAAATGGCCTAAAAGCTCTGACGTATTTTTTAACATCTCTTTGTGACTTTACAGCCCGGCTTTACGACAGCCGCCAGTATGCTGAAGGTCAAAACCCAAAAAGGCAGTTTAGAAGGCAGAAAAATCGTTATTTTGCTGAACTGGATGATGGCTCAGTCAAAACACGTTCAAAAACATGCGAACTTCTATATAAGCCACGGTTACGATGTTTTAAATATAAAAATAACACCTTGGCAATTGCTGTGGCCGATTAACGGAAGTCAGGTATTAAAAATGTGTTATTCTTTGAAATTAATTTCTGTTGAATTTGTATGTTTCTAATGACACTGGTTTCGGTTTAAATTGGAAGATTGCATTTTATATTATTTTAGGGGTTACTTTTTATTTTATTTATTTGTTTTATTATTATTATTATTATTATTATTATTATTATTATTATTATTTCTCTATGTTCGCATACGATCAAAGCTAATTTTTTTTTAAAGTTATGATATAAGTATTCATTTATAAGATATTTTTTCGTTATCTTACCTTTTTTCTAACTTTTACTGTAGAGTGGTCTTCTGATATTGTCGGTTTTTCTAAAAGTTAGTTTATTAATATTGTATTGCAGTTGGTTGCCCATGAAATGCTTCAATTCTTAGCCGCCAATCCTGCGTACCGACCGTCGATAGTTCACGGATTTTCGGTGGGCGGATATTTATGGGGTGAAGTATTGCTGCGCATTAGTCAAGACCCGGATAACTTGCGACCTCTCATTTCCACCTTGCAAGCACAAATTTGGGATAGCGCCGTAGATTTCGAGGGTATACCTACAGGTTTACCCTGGGCTACATTTCCGAGGAACCCGTTGCTGAGGAAGACTTTCGAAAGATATATCAAGTAGCGTATCTTTAATAACAGCATGCTAGTTTTTTTTTTATTAAATTGCTTACTGTGCCGCAGTTACCATATGCGAGTCTTCCATCAAAAAGCGACCACTCATTATTTGCAGTCCAGTGCATCCTTCCATCGTGGAATGCCGGTACCAGCCTTGCTATTGTTTTCCCAAGCAGATCCCATTGGAACTGAAAAGGGCAACCTGCGTTTGAAGAAATCATGGGATGATAATGGCTTGGAAGTAAACAAATTAATTAGTTCATTTTTTATCTGCGCATTTTTTTTAATATAAAATATACTTTTTTTTGCATAGGTGTACACCAAGTGTTGGAAGTCCTCGCCTCACGTAAGTCATTTCTACCACCACCCTGAAGAATATCGTTCGGAAGTGGTCGATTTCTTGTCCCGACTAGGACTGTTGGAAAGGCGAGGGAAAGAGCAGATGTCTCTCTAAAAAACAAAGTTCTTTTTTACGTCTTTTTTATGTACCGTGAAATGTTATGTAAGTTTTTTAGTACTTCAGTTACTGACCCCTGCGTGTACTATATCGACCTAATCCTTGCTGTCTTCAGTGGTAGTTTTCGTGTTGTCAAAGATAAGAAATTATGGAGAAGTGGCTAGGTCGCTGAGAATCGAATATGTTTTGCACAACGTAGATTTCTGGCCTCTGATTTCTATTAAGTGCTTGTACATGCGAAATTCAGACCCGACAACTTGCGTGTACCATTCTAGCAGTTTTTCGTTTCTAGAGGCTGAGATTTTTTATTACGATAAAAGCTGAGTATTCTTCATTTGTACATGAGTCAGCGTACTTTGCTAAAGAAGTATTTTTTATGATAACTATAACAGTGTAAGTGATTACGTTGCATATTTTTGTGATAATCGTCTGTTTCACTATCTGCTGGTAGATATTATTCTTGCCAATGCCACCTGTATCCAGACCTTTGAGCTTGAATTTATTGATAGACATAAACGTAAACTTCGCACAATCGAAAATGTTCGTTATCTCACGCGTAACTGTCTAATTATCTTCTCGTTTTTTATAAAGTAGTGTCTTGTTTCTAGATTGACAGTTTCTCATTACATTATGAGTTAACAATTACAAAAAAAGTTCCCTACGAATTGTATTAGGTGATTTTCCTAAACCTTAGCGCTAATTCTGTATGTAACACTGTGTGTACCTTTACAAAGTTTTCGGTAAGGAATTTCATTATCCTAATGTTGACTATTTTCTTGAAGAAAAAAGCTACACGGCTGTTTGAGGAGAAGCAGTCGTTTTTTTTTCCGTCGACAAAAGGGCTGTGGTGCTTAAGCAAAAATTAGGGGAGCAACGTTTTCCTTTGCGTAGTTTAGCAACTAATCCCTTACGTCGTTAGCGAGCGATCAAAGCTTTCCGGCTGACGGGACGTTTCACTTTGCGCTTCCCACACAAGTCTTGTACCCTCCCAAGTTCCCTAGGTTACCAGTAAACCACCTTGGATGTGAGAAGCTCCTCGCTGAGAGCGATTGCTTCAAACGAAGAATTCATACCCAGAGTGAATGTCCCGACTCACGGACGGGCTTCGTGCAATGGACACGGGGAACTTAATCGGAATGCGTTCTGTACCTGTAACGCCGTTGTACGTTAAAGTAAGAGCAGAAAATAAGTTTAAATGATTAGTGCACAAGTATAACACCGTCACCTAACATTGGATACTTGCATGCGGGAAGGTGGAAGTGTTGCCCAGTTTATCACGTACCCTCCCAAACAGCGATACAAGCTCCTATTCCAAGCGGATTGCTGCTAAGCAGTTATCATGCTCTTCAGTACAGGAGGTAATTACTAGCTTGTGTCAACTTTCCCTTCCAAACTGGTGATTTCAATGTGTACTATAACGGTATCGAAAATCTTTCTTTATAGTGCGAGAGAGTCCCTAGAATTGGGACGTGGGTCAACGGTGTAGATTCTCGGAAGTTACAAGATTTGAGCTATAAACGACTGAACCAGATCCAGACAAAACATGCTCAGCAAAGCAAAGCTAGTCGCTCGACAGTTACGCCTGTTCGTGTAACTCCAAATTCCACTACAAGTGGAAAGGAAAATGGACACGCACAGTCGAGCGTGAATACGGTACAACGGCAGGTGCCGCTCAACAAACACAGATCTGAATCTTTCATCTACGAAAAGTTGGTCAAGGAACCACAGCATCCCTTCATCTCACGTGTTAGTTCGAATACTTTTGTAAAGAGGGTATTACCAATGATAGACATAACGAACAGGTCATCGATTATCTTTACGTCGGAAGCGTTGAAGCCCAGTTTTGCGAGCCATTATTATGCAGAATGAAAATCGAAGCGTTGGTAGACGTAACCAATACTCGACCTAATCAAGTTCCTCCGCATAGAAAAACGCTATGCCCATGTACATGCCCCTTGCAAACAGCACATCCCCGGTCACGCCTCTTTATCAAGTACGTAACCATACTTGAAAGTTCGGTAAACTCGGCAATACATGCACTCAGTAGGCTATAATATCATCTCACGTGTGCTCGAAGCTGGGTTTTTAGTTCATGTTAAGACTCCCGTTGGCGTAAAAGTAGAAAATTCGAATGCCCTTTTACGGAAATCACCGAATTTTGGGGCTTTGTTTAATATTTTTAATGTTTGTCCGTTACTGAAGTATTGATGACCGAGAAGACGAAAATATTCTTCCTTATTTCGAAGACGTCAACAAGTTCATCCACAATGCCCGTAATCTTAAACGGAATGTCTTGGTATTCAGTATGGAAGGTAAAAGCCGCGGGCCAACTTTAGTCGTCCAGTACCTAATGAAAGTACATAATAAAGTTTGTAAACTCTATTAATAACTGTTAGTGACTAAATTTTCTTAGATTGAACGCATGTGCTACTCTTCAGCACTGCAGCTCATGACTAGCGTTCGTCCAGCGGCAAAAATCAATCCAGGGTTCACGAACGTACTTGAGAGTTTAGAGCACGCAAATTTGTTTGCCTCGGAAGTGATCCCACGTGGTTCTGAAACCCGGAAGCTTAAACTTTTTCGCCTAACCTGGCGAAAAGCAGTCCGAGAAGCTATAGTGGACATTCACCCTGAGAATGCACCTCTCAACCGATCAAAGAAGCCGTTTCTCAAGAGCAAATCGGCGCTCTTAAGTTCGTTGCCCTCGAAATTCACCTCTTTTACTTTCAATTCTACCTCGCAGCCAAGTCAAAATACTTCAGTACCCGAAATTACAATAGTTGAACCTCTGAGTAGCTCCCACACTTGCTTAATCTCTCAATTGGAGGAAGACGATGACGACAAAGACCATACTAACAATCAATCATTAGTTCAAGATTTGTATAAAGAACGAGCAAAGGCATGGATTTAGTCTAAAACTCGTGTAAAAAAATCACAATCTATTATTTAGCGCTTCTTGTTCCTCTAATGTGTTCAACATTTGCATTTCGGTTTCTAAAGCTCCAGGTGGGGCATTTTCCAAATGTAACTGGTTTCCTGTCAGAAGATCATCTTCGGTGTCAATCTCCACTTCACTGTCTCCCAAAATATAGCGAAGCGACGTGCCACTTGCCCTAATACAGTTAGGTTTAAATTTAATCTAAGAACATTAAAAATAATACTTCTCAAAAATTACTTTCGCTCTGATGTGGATTTCGACGGTTCATCACTACAACTCCATTCACCGTCTTCGTTCCAGGTCTCGTTATGAAGACTACTGAAATGAAGCTCAGATTGGTATTGGCGTAACGCTGAGAGACACTCGGTTCTGTGAAAATATATTTGAGTTATAAAATTACTGAAAAATAGAAATTACACATATTTTACCTTAAATTATCGCAGTCCTTTTGTAGCATACGGTTATACGCTATTAAGCTTTTATGGTAAGTAAATAAATTTCGGACCGATCCCAGGCCAACGTCAAAGCAAGTGCGCTCAAACACGTCCTAACAATCAACAAAACGAATTTTTCATTCACAAGTGATAAGCAAAAGTAAGACAAAACACTTAAAACAAAATGACTTAATCATGGAATATTACAACAAAACTGAAATAAGAACATGCAAGTAAAAACACGATAATCAACAATTCAAACGTTATATTACCTACACTTTGTGCTATCGTATCTTAAAGTTTAATTCAAAATAAGTTAATGAATACTAACGGGAAATCCGACACTAAGACCAAGTATTTCTCTCTCGGCATTCTGCTTTAGCGCAGTGGTAAACTTGGTTAGGTAATCTTTTGTCAAATCTACCAAGATTTCCAGAGCTGAACTGGTTCCACCTAAGATTTATAACAGGTAGACATTAGTTATGGCAAAGGGTTAATTTTCGATTCTCTACCGTCATAGCCTGCATGTGCACAAGTATAAAATACCGCTCGGTCCAAAAGCTGCCTTGCCCCTTCTGAGCTAATATTAACAAGTGGGTGTTTAGGTTGAGGAAAAGGTACGGAAGGTAAATTAGGAATGTTCAACTCTTCTTCCTAAAAGTAAATAAGTTTTCTATCACCTTACGGCATTTAGGAAATAATGCGGTTTTACTTCATGACGGGAATTTTGGAGAGTGTTGAGAAATTTCCTACAATTTTTAATACATTTGAGTAAATCAATGTTGTGCAGTACAAGCGGGTCCAAGCTGAAATGTGATACTACTAAACTGTAAAGAAAAAAATAAACTTGCGTTAGAATGTTTCGATTGAAGTAAAGTTAACTCACTGATGACTAAATTCTTTGTCTCTTTTTATAATACTGAATCCCAACTTTTCGGACTCGTCGTGAATGGTACAAATTTCGTCCATCTCTTCTTTAGAAAGGAGACATTTCAAGGGTTGGGAATCAGTTTGAATGTTCACAAACTCGCCCCACATTATTGCTGTTGTCAAGCCTTACATATGCTGTCTACTGTTTTTACGTTTCGAAGTATTTACTAACACAGGCATGCTACGACGCCTAAAGGGGACTTTTCATGGACTTCAAAATCCGAGCTGCGATCTACGTTTCCTGAATTGCGAATGAAAGCACTTTCCGTTTAAGTACGAAAACTTTCACAAAGGAATGTAGCCCGTAGCTAAAAACCCGCCATAACATAACCGCTAGGAACAGATTTTTTTTTCATTATGACTGGGGTTTGTCATTTAAAGACTCCCTTTCCATACATTTACTCACCTCGGGACCTTAAAATATGTCTCTGTCATACGAGCTATATTGAATGTCCGCCTGATACCGTAGGTCGGCACCTTCGTCCCGGAATGCTACAACAGGCCCGCGTTCCCAGTTTATCTGGCCAGCGGTATTTGTACAAAGAATTATAATTTACGTTATACAGCAAGTTTGGGGTACAAAAGAGCATACGAAATCTCAATTCTTCGCAAGTGCAGCATGTTTTGAAAAGAATTCTCTGTGACTTATGTCTTTATATTTCGGTTAAATAATATCTGATTTAGTATTTCACTTGGTTAATCACTTGGCTTCACCTCACAAATCTTGATCCGGCCTGCAGCCACCTCACATGGCTTTAAAAGGCCCGTGAAGTCGGAAAGGTTACCGACCCCTGCTGTAGGTGACGCGAGCATTTTCAATGTACAGGGGAAAGGAATTGAGAAAAGTAGTAGCCAGCGATACACGGCTTAACCTTTAAATGTCTACAGAGAAGATTCCTTGAGGCGTTCTTGTAGAAATAGTCCGCAACATTTACGTATTCTATCAAGTAAATATGTTTTTATAATAAATGTCATTATCGTATATTTACGTGTCATATTACTATCGTTATTTTTTGCACAAGCTGTGCTGTGGCGTACTTAACAGTTGGTCTTTTGATTTTACAGACTCACAGCACAAAGAAAGTAAACGGCAAATCGGAATGTCTGTCGTTCGTTCCGTTAAAGAAGACTTTTTGTCACTTAGAAAAATCTAAAAATTTGTATCAGAACTGTATTTTTGTTCGTAAATACACTCTACATTGACTGACAGACTCGTTCATAACTTATGAAAGACAACGCTTGATCTTTACCAAGGTAATTCTTTCCCGTCCCACTGGTAGAAGTTGGAATGATGTTTCTCACCTAAGCCTTTCATGGTTCGAATCAATCCTGATACACTATCTTCGACTGTCAGAGGTGCTTGGGGACCGCCCATATCTAATTAAAAAATAAAAAAAAAAAATATCATGTTAGAGTTTTGCTCTTACAAAGAGTGAGAATTAATTAGAGAATAAAGGCTTAAATCTTTAAGAAAAAAAAAAACAGCAATCCAAGAACAAAGTACTTAACCATAACATTACGAGTTACGATTTACCTGTTTTCACCCAGCCTGGATGAAGACTTGCAATTAAGACTTTTTTCGCCTTAAGTTCGGCACCCAAGCAACGAGTAACCATATTTAACGCTACCTGAATCAAAAGAATTAGTCGCTAATATTAATATTTCAAATGTTAAATGACCATACTTTGCTGCAGTTGTACGGAATGACGTTTCGCTTCCCATCTCTCAAACTGGGCGCAAGCGTTAAAGACCCCAGAATGGAACTCATATTTACAATTCCTGCTCGGGCTACGCTAACAGTCATACTAGAATTTGCTACAGCAGCTTGTTTAATCAACGGTAAAAAAGCTTGGATCAATTTTATGGGCCCTATGGTATTTACAACGAAATTTTCCTCCATTAGTTCGGCAGTAATGGATTCAAAGTTAGGCGCGTGCCGTAGCACTCCTGCATTGTTAATAAGGAGATTAAGTCCGGCCTGACCAACAGTTTTGGCAACTTCGTCGGCCACACTCGCAAAGGAATTATGGTCCTTTACATCTATATGCAAAATATTGTTAAGTCAGCTACAAATAACGGTTTATTTTTGCTTCTTTTTGGAATCTTTACCAATCTCAACTAGTCTGAGGTTTGAATTTTGCTTGGCCAAGTGCTGTAGCTCCTAAGATAAAATAAATGTTACGTAATAATAAATTGGTGTCAGCTTTAGACAACTTACTGTTGCTGTGTCAGGGGATCTACAGGCTCCAAATAGAACTGTAGGCGGCTTTTCGTCCTTTAAAAGTTGTTTTACCATTTCTAAGCCTAAGCCTCTATTGGCTCCTGTAATAAAAACCGATCTTGCCAACATTTTTTCAACCACAAAACAGTAACACTTAAATTCCTCAGCTCAGCCTTTCGAGGTTCTTATGTAAGTACACTACCAGAAGTTTTGAAAGTTGTTTTTGAGTTCTGTACCATCTGCAGACCTTTTTGGATACTACTAGCAAAAAAAGTGTCTTAATCTCTACGATAGGTAGCAGCAGAGTTGTAAGTCGTTTTAGTGGTCTTCACATTCTCTTGTATTCCATAGAACTTAACAGAGACGTTCTCGTTCTGCAACAGTAACTATTCTCGGAAATTGGGTTCCAAAGGACCATATTTACAAGATTTATTGGTTTATATTTTTGAATGGAGCTATTATTGCTTTATTATTTTTGTGTCTCTTAAGTACGTTTATTTTTAAACGTAACTGGATATTTACACTGTCTTTGTTTCGTTTGACAAGTTCCTGCATGCCGCCGTCAAGTTTGGTCGTTTTTGTCGCGAAAATCTATTTTTGTCGTTGTGTTGTCGATGTTGGTGTCTTTGGGAACGAAAGTCCGTGCAAAAATACAGATGGTCGGATTTACAGATTAGAATTCTAGTTGCGTATAAGCAAAGGTGTAAAAATTTTTTATTCACTTTAATTTGTTGCATACATTATGGCTGTTGCGTCACAACGAAGTAATATTTGGATTGCAAGCGAACAAATCGCAATACCTCTTACGGAGTCCATCACACACATGCGCCAAAGTTCTAGGGACAGGATAAATGTTGTAGTATTTTTTACCACGGCATTTGTTGTCCATCGTATTGATAATAGCCGCCTTGGTGCTGAGCTGTGAACTCTCTAATGTTTCTCAGATTGTGTCGAACGCTGTCTTCAACAGTAAGCGCAGCCACATTACCTATGGTAAAAATATAATAATAGTTGTAGTTATGTTCATAATTCGTTTTCCGACATTTCTTGACATGAGAGCTACGAATTGCACCTAGGTGTGGTAATATTGTATACAAGATGCAGTACTTTCGTCCGGGCCTCACGCGAGATTTTACACCTTTTTCTACTCATAGCGCATAGCAGAGGTCAGCAACCTTACCCTTTTAACGGGCCATTTAAAGCCATGTGAGGTGAAAACGGGCCAACTGAATACTGAATCTCGGAATAAGTATGTACAGTACTTTTACTAAATGTACCTAAGATCGGTATAGCATTTTTGCTCATAAGAAACGAAATAAGAGCATAATCATCGAAGCATACGAACGTGCTAAGTGCTTTATCTATAGTTTTAAATGTATAAATATCTGGTTACCGTTTGTAGATCCCATGTCCGTTTGCACACTCCCAGGGTGAAGACCGACTACCAGAATTCCTAAGGGGTCCAAATCAAAAGCTAAACACCGAGTAACCATATTCAGAGCTGCCTATTGATAAGAAAAACTGTCAAAACGAAATCTGACATGAAAAGAAACAGCCTTAAAAGTACGTAAGCTGGACGTAAGTTCGTATCCAAATCACTTACCTTAGTACAGTTGTAAGGCAGTAAGTCACCGATACTTTTCCCGAGAATCGATCGAAGTGGGTGACACAGGGTCATGGAACCCAGTTCGGAAGTAATATTGATAACTGCTGCCCGTTTTGCTCCGTATCCTCGTGTATTACAGGCTTGTGCAGCCCTTGTTAGCAGAGGCAAAAGGGTCTGAAAGCGAGCAATGTAATTTTTACACAAGCTTACGGAACTAATGTGTATTATAAAGAAAAAGCAATATTACTTTCGTAAGGATGATAGGAGCTACAGTATTAACGTTGTAGTTTTTCTGGAATAATTCTGGTGTTAGTTCTTGCAAGTTTTTTGCGAAAAGCATAATTCCGGCATTGTTGATAAGTAAATTTAAACCTTGCTCTCCAACGATGTCTGCAACTTTCTCTTTGAAAGACTCGTAAGCCCCGTAGTTCTCCACATCTGTGTTTGAAAATTAGTTAATTGTGAAATATAGGAGTACGAAGGCAGTTAAGGGAATTTTAGATAACAGATAACTCACCTAACTCAAGGATGTGAACGTTTGGGCTTTTGTTGGTCAGCGCTTTGAGGTTTTGTGCTTTTTCTATGTCACGACAAGTTGCGATAATAATACTGGGCGGCTGAGGATCAGCAATGAGCTGCCTCACCATTTCGAGGCCTATGCCTCGGTTTGCACCTGTGATAAGTACAGATCTCGCCAACATGCTGACCTAACTTGCTTTAAGCGTTAGTGGATACTGACAGCCTCGAGGTATTAAATACCAGTTGAAACTTTAATGTGGAGCAGTATCAAGTCTTAAATGATAGATAAGTCATGCGATAGCGAAAGGCAGATAGATAGGTGATTTTACTGCCAAGTCACTCTAGCGTGGCCTTACCTTACGTCTTATTGGAATTAAATGTCCATCCCATAGTTGTACCCTTAGTTTTATTGATTAGCATTAAATCATAAACCAGCACCAGTTGATAAGCTACCGTAACACCGTGATTTTTTTTTTTTAATAGCATTCGGGCAAAGCTTGTGCTCTACCACGGCAGTGGATTGCCTTCCCAATCAAAAAAGCCACCGGTGTGTTCGCGTTTCAAATTCTGGAAGGTTTTTACCATAGATGCAGTTGAGTGCTCTACAGTTAGCTCCGCATTTGGACCACCCAACTCGGTGTTAACCTAGACAAACAATAGTACTGTCTGATATACCATGCATTATACGTGATTACCCATCCAGGGTAGATTGATGCGACAAATCCTGTTATCATATTCAGTGCAGCCTTAAGGAAAGAGGAAGAAGCAAAACAGTAGGCCTATTCCAAACGCTTAGTCAATAGATCGAATTTTACTTTACTACAGAAGTAAGATATAATGTTCCCAAACTCGTCGCCAACTTTTTTGTGCATGACAGGCAGTGATGCTATTAGAGCCACATGTTGAACTGATGTTCACTACAGCTCCTCGTCGAACATCCGTGTCGTTCAGCGGTTTGGTTTGAGCTGCTTTTTCCAACAGTGGAAGAAAAGCCTAGGTATTCGCAGTTATGCTTTTTAAGATTCATTAAGGTTCTCAATTCATCCTACCTGGATAGTCATAAAAGGACCCACAGTATTGACAGTATAAGTCTCCTTAAACATATCAGCAGTTATTGCTTCGAGACTGGGAGCAATTTGCGAAATGCCAGCATTGTTGATGAGCCAGTTGAGGCCCTTGTCACCTAACGTTTCCTCGACTGTCTTTTTAGCGTTTTGTATTGACTCCTGGCTTGTGACATCTTTGTGAGGAAAACGATACAATAAAAGATATTTATTTAGCTTATATTATCGTTTGGCGTGCTAAAGCTCACGTGTCACTAGCTCAAAGGGCGTCCGTAAGTTATGTAGGTTTTTGGAGTGGAGAGACGGAGGAGTGAAACAAGGAAAAAAGAATGTGGCAATTCTTCTGCTTGCCGCAGTTGGGCTAGGTGCAAAATGGAGTAACACGGGGGGAATAGGAAGAATGTATGTAGCATGTGTCAGCAAGTTTGTCGCGTGTTTACATGATTTTTTTACGCATAAGGTGAGAATTTGTTTCGATCGTTATTTTTTTTACGTTCCCTACTTTGAAAGTTATTTCGTAATTTATTTTTTTCTGTTTCGCTTGTATGTGATTCCGTAGCGTAATTTTGTTCGTTGGCATCCACAATTGTTGAATCTTTTTCTGTGCTGAGAGGACTGTTAACCAGATGCCTGTTTTTCTGTCTTCCTTTTAAGGCTAATTTCGCACATTAACCCAATTTCGTGGTTATGCTCTACTGAATTAGTAAGCTTTTAATTTGAACTTGGATTTTTTTATAGTGCTAATATGAGCCAGTCTTTTACCACACCGTTTTACCCGTGACTTTTAGCGTTATGGTTCTCATTTTACCGTAAACCCAGGGAAGTTTAATTATTTCCTCGTATATTTCTGTTTTGTTTTCCTTGTCTCTTTCTCTTTTTTTACCCGTGTTTTTCTCCTTTTCAATTCTCTTCCATTGTTTTTTTATTTTATTCCTTTTGCTGCGAAAAAAATGTAGCCTACTAACTTATGGAATCTTCTTGCATATTCTTCATAATCCTCTACCTCACTACAGCCATCTGTTATTCTTAATTTGTACTGTACGCTGACGCCACCAAATTTGGACTTGCCAGCTTACTCGACAGTTCAACCTATCGTCTTGTTAGGAAAGGTAGCAATGTATGATACACATGCTACGGACTAAAAAAATGGCGAAGTTAGTGCTTTAAGGTAGATTTCACTTTTTAATTCTCAAGATTGTATCTCTTTTTAGTCCTTCTACACGGAACATCGTATATTCGTTACGTTCGTTACCTATTTTTTATATTAAGCTCAGACGTAAGCATTACTCGTGTCATCTTGTTACACGCACACAAAGTTGAAGAAAGTCTGATTTTTTTAAATATTTACCAATCCTAGGTTGTAATTTTTTGCAGTTACAATACAAAACTACTCAAGATTGGTCTGATAGATACTGAAGAATGAAGGGATAATTTTAACTGGAGGAACTTACCCATTTGAACGATCTGCACTTTGTCATTTTCTTGGGCAAGCGCTTGGAGTTCTTTCGACCCTTTAGGCGAAAGACAGGTCGCTACGATCAATTCAACTTCTGGTATCAACAACAACTGCTTCACGAAATGAAAGCCAATACCTTGGTCGGTAACCGTAATGAGCACACTTCCAAAAACCATGATTTTAGCCACTAGGAAAATTGCACTATTGTTTGACTGCGTTCCTCTGTATTACGCAGTGGATAATTAGATGGTTTTATGACAGTTCTATATATACAGTAATATGTATACATTACACTATAGCTACTTGCTTATAGATAAGAGAATCGTCATGGTCATGGTCAGAGCAAAGTGCAACAAGAGTTAATTTGGCAGTGTTTTGGTATATGATACCACGTAGGCAAGTTTTCAGCGGAGTCCACAGATCAGACGATCTAGTGAAGCACACGATTTGCGCATTAAAGAGTTTATATGCTGCTCGTTTTTTTTTCTTTCTTTCTTGCTTAGCAATATCTGGAAAAGGTCACAACAAATAAAAAGTTCGTAGTTGACCCATTCGATTACCGAAGAGAAGGTTGTTCGCTCTTACGAATTGTCTTAGCTGTTTTGACATTGCATTTCTTTGGAAATTTCCTCGAGTCAGAAGTAGCAAAATGATTCTGAAATCTTAAATGACGTACACTATATTTTTTTTTAGCTCGAATTTTAAAATACAACTGGTACCTGTTTTCAAGTTATGTGAGTACTTTCCTAATGATATAGAAGGGATAAAGACTGTAGTAACGGGTTTAATTAGTTCGTTTGATTCCTTTCAGACTAGTTGCTGTAATCGGTATTCTTTACCCTACACGAGAATATTTCTTCTCCTTATTAAACGTACGAGTAATTGTGGTTAAATAAAAAGCTTCCGTTATCCGAATCGGATCACCTGATCCTATCCATGTTTTTCAAGTAGCAAAAGGTTTGTTGCCTGGTTTTAGCATTTTATGTTCTGTATTTGTGTTCGTTGTAATGACAAAGTGTGCTTCTTCTATTTTATATTTTTCGTTAACAAAATTATGGAAATGGCTAACTGGCTCACCATGGAAGTGGCTTGCCTTCCCAATCAAAAAAGCCACCGGTGTGTTCACTTTTCAAGTTTTGGAAAGTTTTCAGCATAGCTGCAGTCGAGAACTCAACAGTCTGCTCCGCTCTAGGACCGCCCATCGCGGTATTAACCTAAAAAAAAGTACGAGTAACGATAGCCAATTTGCATGCTTCACTTAATTACCCATCCCGGATAGATTGATATTATGGTGAGGTTAGGTTTTGCAAGTGCGACGAATCCTGTCATCATATTGAGTGCGGCCTATTAAAAAATGTACTGCTACAAACTTAGAAATATTACTTTCGAATTCGAAGTAATACTTTGCTGCAGTAGTACGGTAAGATATTCCCGAATGCGTCGTCAATTTTTTTGTACATTATTGGCAATGAAGCTATCGAGCCACACATCGAGCTGATATTCACTATAACTCCACGCTTAACGTCTGTTTCATTCGCTGGTTTGGTTTCGGCCGCCTTTTCCAGTAATGGAAGGAATGCCTTGATATAAGCAATTAGTTTCCAAACTCCTTAGACTTTTCTGCTCAACACACTTGGATCGTCAGGAAGGAACCCACAGTGTTCACAGCATAAGTTTCTTTAAACATTTCAACAGTTACTGCTTCAAGACTGGGAGCAGTGGTGTACATGCCAGCATTATTGATAAGCCAATTAAGACCCTTGTCGCCCACCCTTTCCTCCACGATCTTCTTAGCGTTCTGTACCGACTCCTGGCTTGTGACATCTTTAACAGTACATTGAACATTACCCAGTGTTATAAGCATATGCAGTTAAGAAACATGCCATATGATAAAGTTACAAATTGACGGGATGTTATTCGAAACTGTTTTTTGTCAACCATCTCTTGTTGTGTCTTGCGATTTTGGTTGTTGATACGTAACATAATAAATTACAGTAAGTTAGTGGTAAAAAATCTGTCAGTAAGTCATGGAAGCAAGGATTTCCTTGGCGAAATTATTAGACCCAAAATTGTCCTATAATATAGTGAAACGTATCGCGAAACTCACCCATTTGCACGACCTGTACTTTGCCATTTTCCCGTGCAAGAGCTTGCAATTCTTTTGACCCTCCTGACGAAAGACAAGTCGCTATTATTAGTTCCACTTCTGGTACCAATAATAGCTGCTTCACTAAGTTCAGGCCGATTCCGCGATCAGTACCCGTTATGAGAACTGTCTTGAAAACCATGGTGACTGTTAGGCAACTAGTGATTGAAGGACCGCACGAATCCTTTTTATTCTGTGGATGAATTTACGATTCTGTGACATGAATATACGTAGGCCAGACGTTATCCTTCTATGCTCTTGGTAAAACGTTTTCCTGGTTCAGTAAAGAAGCAGATGCAACAGGTTTGGCGATGTTTGCAGTGTGATACCATTTAGGCAAACTCTGAGTTAAAGAGCAAAGTTCAGCCGACCAAGTAGACTAGGCGAACTACGCATTAAAATGTCGGGGTATTTCACGTTTTGCTCTAATTCTGTATTTCATCTTTCTCATAATTATAAAAGGATAACGTGCAGTTTTACATCTATACAGTTCTTGATCTACAATTTAATCGTAGTTGGGCTAATATTGCATTAATTTCTGGTTCCTCGTTACTCGTGTTTCAAGAAACATATTGGAACTGGCTAGCCCCTTAATCATGGAAGTGGTTTGCCTTCGTAGTCAAGAAAGCCACCGGTGTGTTCACTTTTCAAGTTATGAAAAGTTTTCACCATAGCTGCAGTAGACTGCTCTACAGTTAACTCCGCCTTAGGACCACCCATGTCGGTGTTAACCTAGATAAGTCAATTCTCAGTAAACGTAGTCAGGTAGCAGAGCTTAGTGAATTACCCATCCAGGATAAATGGATACTATGGTGATATTAGGCTTTTCAAGTGCAATGTAACCCGTCATCATATTCAGTGCAGCCTAAAAAATAATGTTTACGTCTGAATTAAGTGTAAAAGAACATTCCAGGTTACTTTGCAACAGAAGTAGGGTAGTACGTTCCCGAACGCCTCGCGAACTTTCGGGTATATTACTGGCAACAAAGCTAACGAACCACATGTTGAGGTGATGTTCACCACAACTCGCTTAACATCGGTGTCGCTTGGTGGTTTGATTTCGGCCGCCTTCTCCAGGAGTGGCAGGAGAGCCTTGCGATACGCACTTGTGTTTTAAAATATTTTAGAGCTTTCCACTCACCATACTTGGATAGTCATGAAAGAACCCAGAGTATTGACTGCATGAGTCTCTTTAAACATCTCGGCTGTTATGTCTTCCAATCTGGGGACAGCTGGCGCAATGCCTGCGTTGTTGATGAGCTAGTTGAGACCCTTGTCACCTAATTTTTTCTCAACGGTCGTCTTAGCGTTCTGTACTGACTCCCGATTTGTAACGTCTTCAACAAAACAGGAAGAAAAAGTTACCAACATTAAAATGAATGGAAACAGCTACAAAATAGTGCCATATTCCCTCTCCTCAAAATCGATCTCAGTGGGAACGTTTGACAATTATTGTGCACTGAGCAAATGAAACACAACATGGTAAACCATAGGGGTTTTACTGAGCCTTTCAGGGCTGATTGACTTTTATTAAGCGGTGAAGGCCTAGAACCTATCGGCTACAAGGTGGAAGGACCCTAAATGTTAAAGTGTTTAACGTACTCAAATGTGGATTCACCGCTTCGAGCGCCACCGGCGTAACTTTGTAAGCTAGGCAGCTGTTTATTTACCCCGCTGGGTTTCTAAATTCCATCGGCAAAGGCAGATTTTCGTTACATACGAAGTCGGTATAACCCAACTTTTTTATCATTGAATTAAATGGGACAGAAATGGTAACATAATTTATTTATTACATAGGCGAATTATTGTTGTATTAATAATCGTTTTAAGTCGACTCCACTGTCCTGGGCAAAAAAAAAAGTTTACATAGCACGCCACAAAGATCTAATCATGCCTCTCGAGGCTGATTAACCTTCTTTAGGTGCAATAGGAGCTTTCAACAAATTTAAGTGAAAGGCAGTTCTTCAACATTTCATTTACAGTAGTTATTTACACTTAGTAGTTATCTATACAATTTTAAATGTCACGGCCTTTCACCTTGTAGCCGACTGGTTCGAATCCTTCAACTCTTAATCCAGATTAATCAGCCTCGAGATGTTCAATTAGACTTCTGTCTAAACTTTTCACTCAGTACAGTACGTTGCTATAGTGTACAACACTACTACAGTATTACACTGTACAGTATATGCCTATGAAATGTTTTGCTGTTTTGCTTGCATTTTTTTCTTGAAGTAGGTTAGTCCCCTATCTTACAGCCAGCCTCATAATTGCGTGAACTTACCCATTTGTACGATCTGCACCTTGTCGTGTTCATGTGCAAGAGCTTGTAATTCTCTAGTTCCGCCGAGTGAAAAACAGGTAGCTATGAGTATTTTCACTTCTGGCACCCATGCTAATTGTTTCACGAGATGAAGGCCGATACCACGGTCGGTACCTGTTATAAGGACACTTCCAAAAACCATGGTAAGCAACTGGTCGTCATAAAAGCTCAGTGGTTCGTTTTATTTTATTCTTTGACGTTAGTTCACCGTCATGTGCAAAGCATACACATGTCAGTCCGCAAGGGTCCATTCAATCTCCTGAGGCTGGCTAGTCAGTCGTCTTCAAACGCGAAAGGGTCATCCAGAGTTCATCCAACGATTTTTTTAAAACGTTTATATTACGTTTCTACGTAGATCGTTTACAAGATAGCCTACGAAGTTTTACTCCTTATTTCATTTTTATAACTTGCTGTACTGTTTCTGTGCCTATATTTATTTATGCACGAGTGTAGAAACATGAAAGAGCGTCAATTTAGAATCTAGAAATCAGTCCATTCTAGAAAACAAACACTGAGCGCACTTTCTAAATTTTGGGAAGTTCCAGTAATCGAGAAAGCGGATTCTTCTAGAGGTAATTGTTCATTATGACTGCCCACGTCAGTATTTACCTCAAAAAGTTGGCTAAAAGCAGTTTCACATGGACAGTTTACCCATCGTGGATGGATAGCGATTACAGTAATGTCCGCTTATCAAGACTATGCATATCATAATCGTGTTCAAAGAGTTCTGGAAAAGAAAATATTTAAGTGATTATATAATGCTATTGTATGGTACCAAAAAGTAAAAAAAAAAGAAAAAACATAATAATAATACACAGCTTGAAATATTAAAAACGTTTGAAAGTAGACCATTCATAATTTTAAGCTTGGGCCTCTTTGACGTGAACGAATATAAAACAACACCAAAATAAACACAATTTAGCACAAGAAACTTTAAATAAAACAAAAATTGGGTAAAGAATAAATACGTAAATAAATATGGCGAAATAGATTGTAAAATACTGTGTGAATATTCAAATGTGCTAAGCAAGTATTACCTAATTGCACTGACTGAATTTTGGACTTTCTTGTGCTAGGTCCTGAAGTGCTTCAGCGTCGTCAGGCGAACGGCAAGAAGCGAAGACCAAAGTCAATTCTGATGATAATGACAGCTGTTTCACGCGATGAAAGCTAATGCCCGATTAGCACCAGTTGCTGACACATTTCCGGATTGCATGATATGAAGTTTTAAGCTCCAGTTGCTTCGCTCTTCTTCCCTGGACTGAAACAGGTCAAGTACTCTTCTGGCTACATCTGTCTCTGTTTGACGTCGATAAGGCGACATTTCTTCATTACTGGATGACGAACCACTCTTAAGTGCTATTTTGGCAATAATTTGCGTCGTTTAAACCGATTTCAGTGCTGCGTGAAAATTTTAAGGTCTTTACATAGCTTTTCTTCCTTTTTGGCTACATGGAGTGTGATTTAATCCAGACGGCTCTTTAAAACATTTCGGGACACGAGTTAAAGTCAAAATAGTTAATTATTTTGAATTTAACGGTTTACGTGTAACCCTCCGAATAAGGAGAGGCGTTTTGTGCTGGCAATGAAAGTGCCTTATGGCCACCTCATACAAACATCTAACCAGGGTCGTCGAGTGTGTGACCTTCGCCCTTAACCAAAATTGGGAAATTTCAGAGCGATAGCACCGTATGTACACTTAAAGACAAAAGTTGACCCAAACAAAGTCCCTTTACATCCAATGCCATGGCAGTTGCGCGAGTCGGGCTGATCAAGCTGCTCGAGTTACAAATAGCTGTGTCCAGAGTAGAACAGATTTGTTTGGATCAGATTTTTGTAATTATTATATCTTGGTGAATTGCGTTTGACAATAAAACCCCATAGTTATTAAACAGTAATATAAAGTCAGTAACGCATTGTAGGTTAGAGTGTTTATTAGTTGTTTTTCGTGTCAGTTGGGGCTTTAGTCATGCAAAATGTGCTTGCGGATTGTTAAGCTCTAAATTTCTGAAAAATTTTGTTCGTATACGTTTGGTATGTAAGAAAATAAGATGACTGTCATTTTCACCAAGGAACTACCTCGCCCTTCCAGTTCAAAAAGCTTCCAGTTTGTTCACTTTTCAAAGTTTGTAATGTTTGCACAACGGAGGCAGCGCATTCTTCAGCTGTCAGTTCTCCAGTGGGGCCCCCCATATCAGTAATTACCTACAAAAGACGTTTCGGAAATATTTTCGCGTCTGAAGGATGAGATTTTAAAAAATCAAATTACCCATCCGGGATGGATACTAATAACAGTGATATTCGGTTTTTCCTCTGCTACACCCATAGTTACCATGTTAAGAGCCACCTTTAAAAAAGTAACAGTTAGAAAATACTAAGTCAAAACGATTCAGTCCTCAGTAACTTACTTTGCTGCAAAAGTAAGGAATTCCACTTCCAAAATACTGTAATGTAGTCTTATGGATATCGGCACCTGCTCCGAACGAACTAGTGATGGAGCTAATGTTCACCACAATCGCGTTCTTAGCATCGGTTTCGTTCCCCGGTGGAATTTCAGCGGCTTTTTCCAACAATGGCATGAGTGCCTATGTGAAAAAGATTAAAAGTAAGGACTTCAGTGAAAGTTCATACAACATAGATTTTCGTAATCATACCTGAGTAACCAAAAGAGGAGCTACGGTGTTGGTGTGATAAGTTTCTACCATAATTTCAGCCGTCAGTTCTTCCAGCTTGGGAGCAAAGCGGAAAATACCAGCATTGTTGATAAGGAGGTTTAGACCCTTATCACCGGTCTTTTCCTGGACAGCTTTAGCAGCGCTTCTGATTGAATCGCCATTTGACACATCTTCAATCACATTATTAGCGATTTTTATTATTTGAAAAATAGTTTTTTTAATGTTTACCTAGTTGTATGATTTGCACTTTCTCATTTTCTTTAGCGAGTTCTTGCAAATCTTTGGCGCTTTCGGGTGTGCGACAGGTTGCGAAGACTAAATCCACTTCGGGCACGAGTGCAAGTTGCTTCACGAAATTAAAACCGATGCCTCGGTTGCCACCAGTAACCAGAACGTTCCCGTGAATCATTGTTGTTTGGTAGGCTACGTGCTCGCTGACAGACTGGTGTACTTTCGGTTCGTTGTAGGGGTAGCCATCCCTAGAATTTGTTGACTCATGGAAAGAGCTGTTATTTTTCGGATTTTTTTTTTATCTCTCCTTTCTGTCCTCCTTTTAGAATTTTTTTTTTTATCTTGTAGACTTTGTATTCAGCCTACACCGACTTTCGTACTAACGATGGCGTAACGGCTAACCCCGGGGGGTCCATAGTTGTGTGGTGGATAAGAGCCTTTCAGAAGAGCCTAGTTTTCTCGTTGAATGCAGCTTTTGGTGTAAAAAATGCAACTCCCGCTATTCTGCATTGGAATGCGTGAGAACACTAGCGTTCTAACTAGTTGAAAGTTAGAGATTTCCCATGTTTAAATGTTTACGGAGAACAGAAATTAATCGAAAAATTTTTCCCGTTGATGCTTATGGTAGGCTAAATTAGCGCTGTTAGTCTTTTCTTGACTAGAGTGATAAAATAATATAGCACAAACTATCCTTCGTGGCAGGTACTTTCACCTATAAGTCATGTTTATGATTAATGACGATGATAAAGCCTCGGTTGCACGGAAATCCGGTTAGCAGGGTACGTAGACCGAGAAGAATTCTTGGCTTTCATTGCTTCCGATGAATACAGTGTTGCGTACACCTTTTTGTTATTGAAGCGAAACTATTGACAAATAGTTTCGCTTCAATAAAAAAATGGCTTTTATCTGCTTCGCTTTTGTGATCCATAACATTGAAATACGCAGCAGATTTACTAATTGCTATGCCTATACACTTGTAGAGATAAGCTTATCTAATGCGTGTTAAGAGGACTCATTATTGCTCTTTGGATTATCACCCAGTCCAATGCCTTTCAAATATTGTAGTTTACAAATCCGAAGATTAAAAGTTTAGAAAGTATTGGTACTACCCACTTAAGAAACTAAGTGCGTTGGAAAGTTTAAAACATATGACCAGAATTTTTTTTTACGTAACGAGTATTATCCCATGTACGCTGTGAACTATCGTCAGTTTTGCAATTTTGTATTACTCCTTTTCTGTAAAGCACGCAGTATAATTAGAATTATCCAGCATGGCATCTGTTAAACTTTAAAAACTTGGAGAACTTCAACTGTCCTTATTGTTGAGAAATCTTACGTAACTAGTAAGGGTAGGATGGTGCGCAAGCCTGTCCGGTTTCTATAGCCTTCCCGGATTCGGATGTTTGAACCTTCACCTTGTACTTTTCCACCTGTTTTTTGCCACGTCGTTCTCTATTTCACCTTGACGTTTCCTACCTATTTTACCACGTCACTCCCTAGGCGAACCTACCTGACCTTGAAAAAAGGGAGTTCGGAGTCATGCACCAGTCGAAGGCGAAAACCCAAGCGTGAAGGAGCAATTTATAGTGAACAGTACCGTAGTTATCCTTTCTTTTCTGTATTCTGTGCACCAGTCGGCGTATGTTTTAAGTTTGGGTAATAAAGTTTGTGTATCTAGTTATCCGGAAAACCTGTGCCTTTATTTTTCATCGCATTTTCCCACACTTATTTTAAAAACAAAGTTATTTTAATTCTCCTCTTTTCTCAGTATTACGTCCTTTTGATTCTTACATTCTCGTTATAAACAGCATAATGGAAGTCAATTATTTGTCGCATTTTATTCACAGAACACTTATTCATGTTTGCATCGTACACGATATGTAATTTAAAAAAAAGTGCGAACTGCACGGCGTTACCAAGGCATGGGTTGACCTTCCCAGTTCAAAAAGCAACCACTTTGTGCGCTTTTCAAGTTTTGCAAAGTTTTCACAATTGAAAAAGCACTCTGATCGCCAGTTAACTCGCCACTGGAACCACCCATGTCAGTGACCACCTAGAGGAAGCACATAATCTTATTTGTAAGCTCAGGTAAGGATTTCAAAACGTACCCATCCTGGGTGAAACGAAACTACAGTTACGTTCGGTTTTTCAGCTGCCACACATCTTGTGATCATGTTAAGAGCAGCCTTAAGGAAATAAAATTACAAAGCGCATTTAGAAGTTCAAACTATGTCAATGAATGTAGGGAAACAAATTACAGAAATATATGAATGTTGCTTGCTTAAAGTTGAGCAGAAGTAATTAATACTTACTTTACTGCAGAAATAAGGCAAAATGTTGCCAAACCCTGCGCTCAGACCCAGTTTATGTGTTTCAGGTGCTGTAGTGAGTGAGCCACCGATTGAACTAATGTTCACGATTACAGCATTTTTTGCCTTTGTTTCGTTAGCTGGTTCAATTTCAGCTGCTTTTTCCAAGAGGGGCATGAAAGTCTTGAAAAACTGATTTAGAAACTTTTGTGGTAATGTAAGTAGGGTTTCTGTACTTGCATAATCAAAACTGGGGAAACGGAATTCACTGTGTAAGTTTCAATGAACTGCTCAGCAGTGACTTCTTCGAATCTCGGGGCGGTGAGCATAATGGCAGCATTATTAATAAGCATGTTCAGACCTTTCTCGGACACTTTTTCTTCAACGACCTTGGCAGCTTTCTTGATTGATTCTGCATTGGATACATCTGAAAAGAAAAACATAGTAACTTTATATCACACGAAAGATTATTATATCGTGCTAAGGATAATATTGAGCGCATTAAGTACCCAGTTGGACTATGTGTACTTTAGTATTTTCCTTCGCAAATTCTTGCAGTTCCGTAGCACTGTTCGGCGAGCGACAGGTCGCAAAAACTAATTCCACATCGGGTAGTATTGCAAGCTGCTTTACGAGACTCAGGCCAATACCGCGGTTTCCGCCCGTAAGTAAAACGTTTCCGTGTACCATGGTAACAACTTGCGTTAGTTCTGCTGGTGTAGGTGCTTACGTTCCTTTATAAGTGCTGTGAAGATTCTCTCGACTCATGAGATGTCCCTGTATAAGTCATTGTTTATCTTTGTTTCTTGGTTGTCTTGTCTGTTTTATCTTCTTTCCTTTGAACTCTAGTTTACACCGATTGTATTGGACCTGATTTCCCAATCCAGTGGCGGTGCTTCGGTTCATGGATAGTCGGAATGCCTGGCACCTGATAGGAAGATTAAAACACTTTCCCTGTATTTTGAATAGTTTTATCACTGATTTTGAAAGGAAGTCTTCCATTAAACCATCTTTAGACTCCTCCATAGTCACCGGCCGTAACTCTCGTTTCAAGCAGTATTTTATCACCAAAGCCCTAAAAGGGGTCCTTCCCCAAGCTATTTTGTGCTTAGTCATGGGACGGGATTTGGTGTCAAGTGTAGGAGTCCTGGGTATTTGTATAGAAGTAGCCTACTGACAAAAGCATTTAACTTTCTCACATCCTTTTTCGGGAGAGTTTTGAGTACTAGGTGCATAACTGGTTATTACAGAGTAAAACGCTTTAATAGTAATTGAAACGAAATAGGTATACGAAATAGTTACGAGATTCTGTAAAATATATTAAAAGATAGTTGTTGTCAAAAAGTATTCTAAACCGTGCATTATATATAAAATTAGACAATGAATTGTTTATTCAGATATATAATTTGTATTTTTTTATCTTCTTAAAGGATAAATGGAAACGACTTGTGTACGAACCGTACGAAATTTTAACTTCTTCTTTCCATATATTTGTATTACTATTATATTTTGCATTTCTTCCACAATCTTCAAAATAGCGTGCGATCTTTCTCAGAGAGGCCATTTAAAGTTAAAAAACTGTTTCACCAAGGCACTATATGACCTTCCCAATTGAGAAAGGTACCAGTTTGCTCTGGTTTCAAAGTTTGTAGTGTTTTTACGATTGCAGATGCACTCTCGTCACCCGTCAAGTCTGCTTCTGGTCCTGCCATATCCGTTGCTACCTGCAAGATAATAATTGAAATGACAAGTAAATAATTACCTTTATTAAAAATGAACAAGAAGAAGGATTTACCACTCCGGGGTGAATAGCCACGACGATGATCTTCGGTTTCTCCACAGCAGTACATCTTGTAATCATGTTCAGAGCGGCCTTCAGAGATAAAAGATTATTAGATATGGCTGTTATGCGAGTTGTCGTAGACATGGTTACGCACTTTACTGCAGAAATATGGTATTAAGGTGCCGTATGTTCCAACAATCTTCCCGTGCAGTTCAGGAATTTCTGTTAGGGAGCCGCCTATCGAGCTGATATTCACAACCATCGTGTTCTTCGTTTCACTGGCCGGTTGAATTTCTGCTGCTTTTTCCAGCAAAGGAAGTAAAGCCTGAGAAATAATAAATATATAGGTTTTCTATAGATATTTATTGGTTCTGTTTCTTTGGCGTTCTGTTTATGAAGAATTGTAGTTCATAGCTTTTTAATGATAAAGCTTATAAATTTGCTTGCTTATAGGAATCGTACTTGAGTAACCATCAAAGGACCGACGGAATTGGTAGCATAGTTCTCCATAAGTAATTCCGCTGTTAACTGTTCTAGCGTGGGGGCAAATCGTAGAATACCGGCATTGTTGATTAATAAGTTAAGTCCTTTTCCGCCCACTATCTCTCCGACAATCTTAGCGGCATTTTTGATAGACTGCAAACTAGAAACGTCTTAAGAAAGATACAAAAATTGCATTTTATTGTATGGGAAAAGTTAATTTACTTTTGTTTGTAATTACCTAAAGGAAGAATCTGCACTTTGTTGTGCTCTTTAGCTAGTGCATGCAATGCTTTAGCAGAATCAGGCGAACGGCATGTTGCTAGAATTAGGTCAATTTCGGGCACCAGTAAAAGCTGCTTCACAAAATGAAAACCAATACCGCGGTTGGAGCCGGTAATTAAAACGTTCCCAAAGAGCATTGTCGCAACGTGAAGTACTTTTCACACTCCTTGATAGAATGCGCTGGATTGCTGTCGTGCTAACAAAGTTAGTCGAAATACACGCGTACAGCAATATCTTCGTTTATCTTGAGATAAGACTCCGCTTCGTACGACAGTTAGTTTGCCTCTGAATTTGTCAGTATTTCGCACAGTGTCTTATAAAGTGTGTTTGGTAGTTTCGTACAATGTTCCAGTGCTTTTTAATAAAATTGCGAGATGGTGAAAAAGTGCAACTACGCACGTAATATAGTTGCCGTAGAAACAAAGGCTTCTTTCACATATCGACAACAAGATCAAAAGCGAAGTGTAACCATGGGGCTGCGGTACGTCTAAACGCATAGTCAGGGTATGACCAACTAAGATTCTATTGCGCTGATTTGTAAATCGCCTACGTGCTACATCACACGCGCGACTTGTAGGATATGAATTCATTTCAAGCTTGAGAACGTGTGTATTGTTATCTTCCTTTTAAATCTGTATGCAAAATTGGGCTACTGAGTTTTTTGTAAATTTGTAATACAACTTTTTAAGTCACGTTGTTTTACCAAGGCACTGGTTGGCCTTCCCAATTTATAAAACAACCGGTATGCTCACTTTTCAGGTTTTGCAAAGTTTTTACAATAGACGAAGCACTCTGGTCACCAGTTAATAATCCATTTGGACCTCCCATATCCGTAATTACCTAAAAATGGAGCGTAATCCAGAATTTTTAAACAAAATTTGGGATAATTTTGGGCATACCCATCCTGGGTGCACTGCCACGACAGTTAAGTTAGGTCGTTCAACGGCAACACATCTTGTAACCATATTAAGAGCGGCCTGGGGAAACATATGTTAAAATGAACTATTGTCATTTGATATAAGTTTGTTGCTGAAATACCCACAATTTCAGTATTAACAGGCAACCGAATGCAAAAGGAAACAATAATTTAGAAACATGTATAGACATTATTAAAAAAATCTTCCAGAAATGTCTCAGACTAAGATCACAATAAACAGTTACCGTAAAATTATTCTAATGAGTTCGAGTTAAAAGGTTTAACGACAGTAAATTAAAAATTACCTTGCTGCAGAAGTAAGGCAACGCGTTGCCAAGAGAATCTAACCCCCGACTGTGTAAGTCCGGAATAGAGCTTAATGATCCACCCACTGAGCTGATATTCACAATAACTCCGTTCTTCGCTGCAGTTTCATTGACTGGTTTCGTTTCAGCCGCTTTTTCCAACAGAGGAAGGAAAGCCTTACAGTAGCGAGAGTTAAAGCACTTTTTCCTAAAATAGATGGTTTTACCTGCGTGACCATAAGCGGAGCAACAGCATTGGTAGCGTAATTCTCCATCATCTTGTCACCAGTAAGTACTTCTCCTTTGGGAGCGTATCGCAAAATTCCGGCGTTGTTAATCAGCATGTTAAGACCCTTCTCGGCTACTTTTTCTTCAACGACCTTGGCAGCATTTTGTATTGATTCCGCATTGGATATGTCTTTTAACGATAAAGAGTCTTCAATTTAATAGATTGTATACAATAGAGTACTAGTATACCAAGCTGCAGGATTTGGACTTTAGCGTTTTCTTTTGCTGTTTCCTGTAGATCTTTTGCGTCATTTGGAGAACGGCAAGTTGCTAGGATGAGCTCCACGTCTGGCAACAGTAAAAGCTGTTTCACGAGACTAAGTCCAATGCCTCGATTAGCACCGGTC
The DNA here is from genome assembly GCA_022885665.1 of Triops longicaudatus. Lineage (NCBI taxonomy): Eukaryota > Metazoa > Arthropoda > Branchiopoda > Notostraca > Triopsidae > Triops > Triops longicaudatus. The sequence goes on from JAGQDJ010000054.1 coordinate 179,609, forward strand.
ACTAAAACGCTTCCGAAAACCATAGTTCCAGCGTTTGCTCTTCAGCTCACACAACTGGCTATACTGACGGTTGAAGGACGACTACAACCCGCGATTGTAGTTGAACGTGTGATAAGATTATCAGTATGAATAAGGCAAGATGATACACATTAACCCAACTTCTGTTTACTGCTCTTGATATAAAGTTCGTTAATCTAGTCTTAGCACTTCTTTCATTATGACATTTAAGATGCCATGCAAAATGTAAAGCCCTATCCAGAGAGAGAACGCCAGAAGTTGCTCAGATAAGAAGACATGCATATTCTAATTTTGAGCTGTGGTAGCAACTCGATCTACAAAGTAAAGACAACTAACTTACAAAATGTGTGGCTTTATTAAAATGAACAGACAACCGCTCACGGGCAAACTAAATTAAATGTAGTGTAACCAGTTCACTTTAATCTCAAATTAATTGAGTCAAGCCATTTCAAATCTCCTGCGCAGTGAAAATGCTTATGTAAACTAAATATATACTAAATATAAAGTAAACATTTAGAGTACTGTATATTTTGCTGTTCATATGAACTTCATTCCTACGAGGAGAAAACAAGTGAGCAAGAGGAGGACTGCGACCGGTCAATGCAGGAATGTGGCAAATTCCGCATGCGACGCTGTTGCTAAGCCTGTTTGGGCGCTGATGACTCAACGGTTCGTAAGTTGAAAACGTGTTTTTGTAGAAGCCGGCTGTAAAATCTTCTGCATTGAAGCTGTGAGCGAGTTTGGTAAGGAGCGCATAAAATGAGCGTTACGAAAGCTACACTTGCAGTTTCTGAAAAAGTAGAAAACGCTTTATAAATAAGTTAGTAAAAATAGCAAATGAATTCCAGTGTGCGCGCTTGTCAGTTTCTTTACTTGTGCCACCTAACGGCGACCGACAAACCTTGTTACTTCATGTAGAGAAAGACGGCGGGGTAGAAATGTTTCGGACTGAGTGACGTACCCGTCTCGTCGATCATTTTAGCATTTGGCGACTTTTCTCGTCCCGGTCCAATCCAACACTTTTTTTTGGAAAGTCTGTTCCAACCTAATAGACTTTAAATCGTCATTTTTCTAAGCCTTTTTGAGGCTATCCAACGAGATGGTTTTCAAAATAAGCGACAACGAAAACTTTTACCCATTACTGTCACCCGCACGTCACTTTTATTTTGTAGTGTATAATCTGTTAGCATAGTCATTCTTAGATCCATTAATTAGAATAGTCATTCTTTACAGATTACGTGTTCGTTATTCACTTTCTAAGTACGCGTTGTAGCAAAACCTAATGAGGAACGCATTTAAGATTAGCTCATTTGGAAACGTTCAAAATGTCAAAAAAGCTAATTGATCTCTTTAAACTAACTGAGTTAATTTTTTGCTAAGAAACGTTCAAGCCTGTTAAGCAAATTCACGTAACATAGCTTATTCGATTGTACAGAGGTATTATTCAACAGAGAAAATAAAATTCTGCTTTACTAAAAAATTAGTTGAATGATAAAAAAAAATCCAAAAAGGCATGAATTTTGTTTAAAATAACCCTAATTGGTAGTAGTAATTTAAACCAAGAAAATATAGTAAAACTCTGTGATGTGGAAATTTTCCGATAATGTCAACGGCCATGGCAAAAACCTCCCTTTTTTTAACTATGGGTTTTCCGAAGTTTTTCCAAAAACAGTTCACAAAAGTAATAAGAAATCATAAGATGGGATTTATTTTTCACTCTTGGTACTATTCCGCATGGAGTTTTTCTAACATTTCTTAATACAGTAAACACGTACGTCGATTTATTTTTAGCTATCCTACTTATCAATTACCCTGCACTCCCAAATGTTCACGAAACCAGAATAGGCCTTCTGCTGTAATTTACTATCCGTATTTAATATTCCTCAACGTTTTACAAGCAGTTATTGGCAGATTACGATTCAAAAAGTGATTTGGACGATGCTCGGACAAAACAATGGATTATTTGATCCGTCCTTAAATACGAGGATCACGGGCTACAGATCATGATTTGAAAATTTGAAGTACAGAGCATGGATCACGATCCGTGATCTGGATCTCATTTTTGCCCATCACTGTTTACAAGCGGGTAAAAAGAATTTTTTTAACAAGTTGCACACATGCTATACAAATAAGCATTATGTGCTATCAAGCAGGCCGTTATAAATACTGCAGCCTCTTCTCTTCGTTGTAATCCCTTGCTTACTTCTTGTTACACTGCCAAAAATTAAGCAAAGATAGAACATAATGAGTACGTAAGTTGAGCTCCCTTAAAATTAATTTTAACGCAAAATATATGCTAATGAGCCCCAACACTTCCAATGCATCAACCGTGTCCGCAGAGAGAACGTTAAAATCAACCCAAGCTTATCTCACATTGTATTAGCTATCCATTATGATCGAATGGGAGAGGAATAAAAACCAATCCTAGATGGTATTAAGTTTGTTAGTGCAATTGGTTGTACAAATAAGATGTAAATTAAGAAATCCGACAGCAGGCGCGAGCCTACGTCAGAACCTAAAATAAAAAAATATCCCTTGATTTTATCGGTTTAGTAACAGAAGTAAAAATGACTTATGGAGACGATGCACCTGACCTGGAGACCACACAGCCCTACAGACCGCATTGCAAGCATAGCTTATATTTTCCCATTGCATCCATTCGCCATCTAGTATTTTTACGTTATGGGAACGGAAATAGGCAAAAGCTAAGTGGATCATAACCCCGAAATGAATTGTTGGACTGAAATTTTAATTTATTTTATAAATCACTTAACATAAACTGGAACAGTTTGAAGACCGATTTTTAAAATTTTTTTTCTGGAAAAAAAGCTCTGAAAATATAGTGGTGTTTTGCACATTTATAAAGCAACATTTTGTAAAAAAAAAAAAAAAAACCTCTTCGTTGTGAACTAGATTGGTTCTCTTTTACATTGTTGCAGGAAAGTTATTGTGAAATATCGAGCTTATTTCGTGAAATGGCCCGCGCCGTCTCCTCCTTATTCCCACATGTGTACGGAAGCCGTAATGGCTTTCCTTTGTCATAGCTCCTGCGGAAATTACAAAAGCATTCATAGAGGACGAAGAGAATTGGTCTACTGTGCTTATATAATGGTTAAGACCATCATTTGCCTAACGTCTTCAATTTTCTAGATAGCTGCCCAGTCAGTCGCACATCAGTAATGTGCACAACAGGAACGGTTTAGTTTTCTCGCTGGTGTGGATAACATAACATCTCCTAACTTCTGAGAAAATAAAGCTCCTTCTCTCATACTTTGTCATCTGTAGAAGGAAGGGAAGATGTATATGAAGTACTTCATATTTATAACCTGGATCATGTGTAAGTAACATAGCATGTATATTCTAGGCGACGACTCAAAAATTTATTTAAACATTAGCCAAGTTTACGGAAACATCTGGGTATATGAAAAACGCTCAATGCGTGTCACACGGGGGCAGTAATCCCAGCCCTAAGCAATTAATGAACGGTACTGCCGAACGGGCCTGGTCAGTTTCTTTACTGACATGCGCTATCCTGTGTGAAAAGCGATCCTGTATCTCGTACTCTTACGATGTAACTACACAACAATGCATAACGCGAAACGTCAATACGTATTTGCCGGGCTACTTATGTGGAATAGCTGTGGATCAAGCTCGACAAAAATGCCAAGTGAAAGGGGAGACATACATCGCCTTCGGAGGTACATTCTTTTTTTTTTACTAAGTTTTCAGAAACCTGTACACAGGCGACTTGCGACAATTATTACAGACTTACGTAAAATTAGGAAAATTTTTGACTCCAATGCAGTGCGTTTGTGGAGCAGAGAAAGGTCCAGACTGGCTCACCTTTAGTACTACATCCTCGTATGACTGCATAGACAAGTGTACAGAACCCCCATGTCTCCTGAAGCTTGGATTGCTAGAACCGTGCGTGATCTGTAAAGGAGACGAAACTATTTGCAACCCGACCTACAACCCGCGTAGTGTCGTGGTTTCTATATGCGCAACAATGGCCTAGAATTACTAGTTACCTATTTTACTAACCAACTCTTAACTTACTCATTGCTATACATTATTCTAGTTAAAGCTGCAGTTTGACTTCACGTAGCAATTTGGTGTGTATTGCCATGCAGAAGCGCTGAGAGATTTTAGATTAAAACGAACTTTAGAGTGTACTGTGCAAGAGTGTACTTATAAACTGTAAACAGACATTAATACAAATGCCAGTGTTCGCATTATCAATGAAAGCATTCTTTGGTCATCTTAAGAAATAAGCCACTGTCTATCCCATTCACTCAACAATCTGAGTTAATCCTTTAATTCGTACCTCGTACATATGAACTTTTTACAGCATTACTGGTGTAATACGTCAAGAGCTGTAATGAGCGCGCTTGCGATGACGCGAGCGTTCTTTTTAATTTTTTCTTTACGAGCACGAGAGCGCTCGCTCATACAGTGGCGCCATCAAAGGGTCAAAAATTAAACATCCGCAGCGAAAGCAAAGAAGCATCGAGAACAGTGTTTCAGAAGGGTAACGTTTTGGAACGGCATTTTCCCACTTTCTCTCGCAATTTCTGTTCGGTATTGAGGAATGGACTGAAACTTGGACAAAAGATGGGAGAGGAACGGAAAAAGTGCAGTTCCTAGAAAATGAACCGTTCAAAAACGCTGATTGAAAATATGTAACACAATAAATCAGTGCTTTTGTACAGTGGGTAACTAACCTAAAATTTGGTAGTAGTAGCAGAAATTTGGGCTACGGAACGACTGCAAGAAAAATCGTGAATAAGTTTACTTGAGAACTTTTTTTAAGAATATTTCAGTTATTTCAGTTATCTATTTACTACATATTATCAAGATATTTTAAAAAGTGCATTAAGACATTTTCTCCAAGTGAATAAAGTTTTTTTTAGCGTTTTCGAAAATTTTGTTTTCATGTGTATGATAAAACCTTTAAACTATAATTTCTTGCAAAAATACTAGTCATTTTCACTAGTCAGTTTTGGGGTCACCTGAAAAGTTCATTGAATTTTCATCGTTGATAATGCGCTTACTGATTGAGGAGCGTACTTTGATGGCGCCATCATGGTTGTGGGTGGGTGTTGTCGGCCAGTGTTAGTACAAATGGGGAAAATACCCAAAATCGATGGTGGAAAGGGGAGGGGGAGTTACAATTGCAAATTTCTGATGGAACCATTAAATTACGCTCCCTTATCAAGTGGTGAGTTTTCTTTTCGCTAAACAATGACAAGTTAATCTCTGAGTTGAACTTTTGACTTTCTCACCAACCGACACGAAACGGCTTCCTAATAATTTGTTTATTAGCTGTTCTGAAAATTCGACGATGACAGTCGTTACTTATTGCAATTAAAAATTTTAGTGTCGAGATGAGACCCATTGTGAATAATTTACGCAATATTACCGAAGCAGCAACGTATAGTTATACTTCAGCAATGTATAACGTAGCTTTAAGGTGAATTTTTCTTTTTTAGCTTGAAGGTGAGTTTTAAAATTATATTTTCACGAATTTTGTTTTCATTGGATAACGGGAGCTTCCATATCGGCCGTTTTAGGTAATGAGTAAAAACTATTGAGAAGCAACTGTACCAAGAAAACAAAAGAAAGAGCCTAACTATTAAACAGTTAATATGATTAGCTACGTGAAGGACGGCCAGTACAAAGAAGTATTTTTTCATTAGTTGAAAGCTGTCTCGTTTAAATGAAAGTTAAACTTCCGTTCGACAAATGGCAATACTGTACATATTGAGCTCGAACGCTCTCTTTTTTAGTTGCGAGCGAACGAACGAGTGCACGTACAGAAAAAAAAGCAAATTGCAGCCCTGAGTACATTACATTACAGTGTGCTACTCTGGAAGAGTTTAAGAAACTCATGAACATTGCCACCAAAAGTCTGGTGGTCCCTAATAAGTTAGAACCGTCTATATCGTTCTACTAAAAGTCTGGTGGTCCCTAATAAGTTAGATCCGTCTATATCGTGCATGTCGCCGGAAACAGGAAGGCATTACCATCGTCATCCGGAATAATTGTGAACGTGTGGAGCTACATTGAACATTTTATAGGAAACTACTGCTAACCATCTAGTGCTCCTCAACTATACAACAAATGAGGTGTTGTCGGACTCAGTGATTAATACGATTTCTTAGAATACCAAAATCAAGTTTGTGTTTTGACATATTCCTGACGGCAAGGAGTTGAAAGGAGAGACTTTTTGGCACAACGTTAGTTTCTTTGAAGTTTCTCTACCGAAAAGCAACAAAGATAGTTCGAGTTGTTTTTTCCAGAAAGATACTATATCGAGCAGACTTTCCGTCACTTAATTTAAAACGCAATTGCGATCTTTTGCCTCAAGGAAAATTCGAGCTATCCGTAACCCTGTGAGCTTCTATCCTTTTGCTGTTTTATGGCTTATTACTTTTCGCCGAGGCTAACAAGCGTCAGCTAGATAGCAGAACGAAGGACGAACGGTCTGGGTCAGGGAGGAAGCAATTTGCAAAGAAATAACGAATTAAAGCTCAACTCAAAACCCAAAAATCCAATTCAAAGTTGAAAAGCCATGTGTGCGATTACTTCACAATATTTCCAGTGCCCCCTATCATTAATCAAGTACCCAAGCAGTGTTTTAGGGTTCAAAACGAGGAATGTTTTAAAAGTGCAAAAAAAAATCGGTCGGCAACGAGCTTGGCTCACGCGAAACCGGACTAAAAAGAAGAAGTGCACAAAAAGTCCCGTTCAGAACGGCGTTAAAATTTCTTAATATACCTTCTCTTAAATTATAATCAGTAATTGGAATGTTTCCTACTAGAAGAATTATTTATAATATGGGCAAACATGTCTGAAGCAATTTTGTCTGTAAATTGTTTCTGCAAGATCTATTTTATTCACAACCAGGTACTACAAGCCATTTGACAAGATAAAAATAAAGAAAAGATTCAGTGATCTGAGCTGAAATTCACTCCAGTGATTTTCAATATTAGCACACTCTAATGCCTCGACTAATCTTATCTAATTATCAGTATTAGTTATTTTTTTGGAAAAAGTCACGAGCTTCGTGGATTAAATTCCGCTATAACGAAGCTTCTCCGGATGTTTCGATAGACTTTTCGATTTCTTTTCCCGCATCCTCTGTAATCTCATCAGGTTCGTCGTCACCGAGTGAATTATCACTGTAGCAGCCGCAATCTTCTCGTATCGACAACCGATTCTTCATGCGACGATTCAACGGTGGGATGAACTTACGCGGAATGATAAACGTGGACAAGTTGAATACGTCCAAAAAAACTTTGTAACGATCACTGTAAATACAAAATACGGTAACAACATACTTTATTAAAAGAAAAGATAATAAGGTGCTAAAAGTGAAACCAAATGCTAGATGCGCAACGTGTATACCTTAAGGTCGATCTCAGATACTGGTAACCGGAAGAACCGCCTGTTCCCAATTGTTGGGACCCAATCATGCGCTGTACCAACATCACGTGGTTATCTAACTTCAATAATTAGCTTGAAATATTTTAACAAGTGTGTACTCTTTTACATCGCCATTTGGTGATTAAAGAATCAATATCCATAAGCAAGCACAACAACTGATGAGGTTGGTTGAATCGCGGCTCGTCTCGGTAGAATGTTATCATAATCGCCCCTTGAAGTGCTTTGTGTGAAAACCTGCGCTCCCCTCTAGCGACTAACGCATTATGCAACCGGACGTCAAACACCGAATCATACAATTCTTTCTTCTTTTGTATATCGCTCATCATGTACTGACGCAGCTCTTCGTTTTTGCATGCCTGTTCAATTGAAAAGGAGAAGCGCCTTTTTCGATGATCAAACACCGTCCAAGGTCAATAAAGGTTACCTCCGCCTCACGGCGCTGCTCTCGTAACATGCCGAACACGACTTTTTGGTACTGGCCCCAGAAATTGAAACCGTGTTCTTCTAAGCCAGGTGTGCGTTCTAGCCATCGTTGCACCAAATCGCAGAGGGAGGGCTCTTCCTCAGATTGTTTTAACTGAGTCAACGCCTCCGGATTATTGCCAAATACTTTTTGATAATGTGCCTGATTGTATCGCACGCGATTTTCCTTCGGAAAAATTTAAGAAAAATAGTAATAATTCAGCAAGTTTTCAAAAAGCTACAACTGAAAAGAATCCTCTGAGACATTAGCACTAAACGTACAGGGCGAACTCCCAGTTTATTTTCCAGCAACCGGAATTGCAAACTCTGGAAACCTGAGGCGGGAGAAAGGTATTCCCGGAATTCCAGAAAGTCCAACGGAGTCATAGTCTCCAAGATCATCACTTGGTCCACCAGCAACTGCGAATGTACAGGACGCATTATAGCAAACCACACTCTGGCTCCTTAATTCAGCGAATTTTACCCGAAAAATGAGAACGACTCGTTGTAAACATTTCAACACATCCAGCATCTTGCTTTCGTCCATCTCTTGGACATTAAACTCCTTTCGAATCCAATCCAAGTCATACAAAATTTGTTTGAACCAAAGCTCGTATGCTAAAGTGTCCAAAGCAGAAAGAAAAAAAACTATTACTACATAAGATCGCACCTTAAAAGTTTCCGTAGTTCTTAATGCACAGAAACCTCCACGTAACACAATTAGGAAACACAGACGAAATCATGTTATATAAAATACCTTGATGCGTCACAATGAAAAGATGTTCGTCGTGCACAGTTTGGCCATTTTCTTCGCTGAGCAACCGTTGAGCTTTTAAAACCTTGTCCAGCTGTAAGTATTCTCCGTACAAAAGCCCGCCATTATGTTCCGTCATATTGACTCCATCTTGCGCGTCCCTTGGTCTAAAAAATAAACCCAAAAAGTAATCAGACCCTTCGCTTTCTATTTATTACATCGCATTATTCCCTAGATAACCTCAGAACTGTCTTTTCGCTTATGCAAATTATTTAATACTGCCCTAACCAGTTTCTCGTTATTCCAAACTTGTAAACAAGTTTTCCATCGCAACATTTTGATAACATACCTCTATCAGGCCCATATCACGTGACCAAACTGGTTCTTTTTCCTTTAAACCTTTGCGTGTATAAAACCGTTCTTTCAAGCACTGAAACCGGATCCCTTTGCGTATATGTAATTCAACCATTTTCTAAATATAGACCAGGAGCTTACGGCAAATGCCTTTGAAGGCCGACAGTTAGAATTTCAGTGCCAAAATGCAATAATGTACAATACTTACGTATAAGAGTAGCCGGCTTTCATGGGGCAACCGTGAGGCACATCACTGGAGTTTTCCGTCATGACTGAAAGTTAATAGCAATAGATGCACTTCACTTCAGGTTCCAATAATCTTTCGAATTCGATTGCCACTGTTCGGTGTCCCGTGGCGAACTGCGTTAAGTCGCTTTAGCGAGGCGACTATTGAGTCGGCTTCTGTTCACAATCGTAGTACTAGATGTTGTCCCTGTTGTTCTTTCCCCCTTCCCTACGAACTTATTGAGAGGTATAACTAATATGAGACTGGAAGCTTAGCTGCTTCTTTCGGTCTTTTCCACGCCAATAAGGCGTGTTCTCGTATTCTTACTGTTGAAGAAGTGTACAAATTACTAGACGATCTTCGCCCTGGGCTCTTTTCGCGCCCCTTTCTGTCCAAACTGGGACCTTTTTGTCCGTTTTCATCTGATGCAACAAGGGAAGCACCTAAGATCATACTGGTTAAGTCCCTCCTACTTCTTGGGGCCCATCTTTCGCTCGACATTCTCAAAAATTGATGGTGTTCTTCTTATCTTCTACCTCGTATTCTCGAATTCCATAAGAAACAAATTTTATTGCCTCTAGCAGTAAATTTCGGGAAGTTCTACAAGATTTTTCTTTCTTAATGGAATCGTAAAGCGAATTCGCTGGCAATTAATTCTACAGTAGTTACAAGAAGTGTCGGACGCGTCGACATATGAAAGCTATCGAGTATCGAAAATATAAAATCGACAGATAATTAGATTTGAACGACTAAGATTTAACACGATTTATAGACATGATAAAAACTCATAGGCCGGATCACAGCCCAACTCTATACGGATGCTTATATTTGTAAGATTTGTCACTTTTCACCCTGATAATGACCGTACGAAATAACGACCTGTGTATATTGCGCCTGTCCCTATAAACACAGTGCTTCATGCTGTTGATTCATTACTGGTAAGTTTCATAAGAAAAATCAACATAGTAAAAAATATCGAAAAACATTAACGCTAATCACTGTCAAAAAAAGGTAAATGCAACTTCTTTAGTCTTTGGTCGATTTTTATGTGATCAAGTGAAATATTTTTGTATCCTGAGGAAAGAAACCTTGTCGGCGAAAGAAGGGATTCTATCGAAGCGATGTCGAAGGAGAGAATTTTGAGACGGGAAAAAGCCTAATAATAATACATACCTGCTGTTGATCACGTCGCTAGTCTCAAAATATTGACCCTAGGTGAGACAGCATAGGGTCTCCCTCCCCCCTCTTGCGATGCTAAGTTACTTGTACTCAGAGATTATGATGGACAACAGAGACGATAAGCGTAGGTATTTAGAAGGTTTCAGTGTCTGGTGTTACTTCACGAGCCAACTTGTATCTTTTTGTTTTAGAGCAAAAATTCGCTCTTCACTGCAGGCAAAACAAGTAAAAGACAAGCTAGTAAGGTTTCACCCGTCTTTTTGGCGATAAAACTAGTATATACCGGATTAGTTGTCTTGGAGAATCATTCCCTGAGCTCCGGCTCCCTTCTTTCCGGACTTCTCCTTGAAGCAATATGTACTTTTCCCCAATTCCGTTGAGACGAGTTTTTCTTCAGAAGTCATTAAAACAGCACACTACTATGGAGTGTAATCGTTCCGAAAAGGGCCACAAGGTCAAAAAGACGCTACTAAGAAGGTTGGAGGGGAGGCAAAGGGAGCCAAGCCTTCGTACAGTTAGATGAGTATTGGCCACGTTCAGTGTGCGGAAAGGGGCTCGCTCCAGCTCATTTGCATTTCTGGTTTGGGTGTTTATCAAGAAACCGTAGCTCGTGGTTTCGTACGCTTCGCTGTAGCGTAGTATGCAAAACAAACACTACGGATTGCAAAAGAAATCTTGACCCCTCCGACCACCTCCCTCCTCCCCTTAAACCCATAATCTAGCCGCTTTGAGAGCACTCGTTCCTCTGAGCAATTTTCGTAGAAGTATTTCGAAGAGTTCGTTTTAACTTTTCGCAAAGGTTCGTGACGCCGGACGGATTATAATAATGTCAAGCAAAAATTATTTTCTCGAGAAAACGTGCCATTTTCAAGGAATCAAGAAAATTGTGATTTTTACGGATTTTTTAAAGGTATTTGTTTCACAGAATGAACAATCCATGTTATTTAAGTTGAAAAAAAAAATCTGAAATAAAATTTGTCAAACGACTGATGCAATATTCGGATACATAGACATAATAGACCAGAATGTAAAAAGTTCACAAGAAAAATTTTTACGTAAAATGAAAGTCATGTCGAGATTCATATATTTCTACAAACAAAAACCACCAGCAAGGTTGTAGTTGAAACCATAAAAGGAAGAACTAAAAGTGTGCAGTTGCACAAAGTTACATACGAAATAAAAAGCCAATAAAAACTTTTTAACATTTAAAACTTGTTCGGCAGTGATTGCTTCTTCGCCTCCTGGCGAGCTAAATTTAGCACGCTTTTTTTGGCGGTGACAACACGTTCATGGAAAAGGAGACGAGTGAAGGACACGTGGCTACAGCTATAGGCACGAAGAAAAGGTAGCAGAGATGTGAGTACCTAAGCTTATTTTCTCAAAAAGAAGGGGGAAAGTGAAGCCAACCAACGAGTCATACTACAGAATATTTTTTGTGGCAGTTTTTTCTTTGTGATAGCAGTTTAGTGACCATGGTCGCCACGTATGTCTCCACGTACAACGGTCGTCTCCGTTGGCATCAACACTTTATTGATAATATGGATGATGCCGTTCGCGTTCATTAAGTCGCTACGAACTACGGTGGCGTTATTGACCTATTTTGTAGAATAAAAAATATAGGATACAATAAAATTGAACGAATTTTTTATATACCTTAACAACTCCCTCTTTGGAACGGGTGATCGAAAGTTTGCTGTTCATGGATTGCGTTTCGTACGTCCAACCGGGTTTGTATGACTCAGTGTTAAATAAACCATGGGCCACGTGATTTCCGAGAACCTTTGACGTAAAGGAAATACGATTCCGTTAACAAAATATCGTACAGTAAAGCAAGTGTAATTGCATCTGTGCCATACACTCTCAGAAATTCGTACTCCAGAAGTGCTTAGTACAATAGATTTCGAAAGACGAGAAATCCAAAGATATTGAACAATTAGTGATGGAAAGCTTGGATAAAGTTAAACGCTAGCAGAAAGAGTCTTTTCCAAATTCACTAGTGTAATCTAGCGTGGTCACGGAACTACGTCTACCATTTTGGATACGTTATCTTGAATCTTTCACTTCAACGAACAAAGAAAGTGTCAAGGGAAAAGGGGTGAACCGCAATGGACCTTAATGGCGCCTTCCAGTGTTCGTTCGCGAAATGGAAGAATTTGCCTAGTCACGCCGCGAGAGGCATAATTTGCTAAAGATTATACCACGTAACTAAGTTTGCTATTACGCGAAACTATCGGTGGAACCTAAGATAATTAACGTAGTGGTAAAGATCGTAAATGGAATTTTCATACGAAAAAAAATATAATAATACTGTACTATAGCACACATAGAATTATGCAAGATACAAATGACTTAATTCTTTCCAAGAAAATAACTTAACCTGACTTTTAATTAAGTAATCCAAGAGATGTGTGGATTTTTACGACTCACAATGCGGAGCCAAGTTACAATTGTAGTGAACTCAAGTGACGTAAAGTTGCCGTGGAACAGACTAGCAACGCAGCACGCGTATGGTATCTGTTCTTAAGAGCACTCATGTTTCAAGACAATGCTCACCTTCCTTAGCAATGTTTGATTTTTCATGACCTGTTCGACAGCATTTCTGCCCAAAGCTTCAAACGAAGCGTCATTGGGAACGAAGAAGGTTAAAGAACCGCCTCGGGAAGATAAATCCAGAGCATCTTCACCCGTTTGCAACACTGTCTCCATCGCACGCAAGAAAGTCCTTCAAAGTAATACGTGTAAAAATAATAAACACGTTAGCAAATTGGTACAAAGTGGAGGTTATAAAAATCGAATTATTTACGTAAAGTTGCCTTCGCGGCGCAATAAATCGCCAGCGGAGATGTTTGCCGGTTGTAAAACACGGTTAATGATATGAAGGACACCGTTTTGACCTTCCAAATCCGCTTTCTCAATCACGCCATTTTCAACACCCACCGCTTTACGGTACACAGAAATACGCAACGGGTTTTCTTCGTCAAGGGACATCATCACCTGGAGACGAGCCATTTAGGTAAAAATTTTCCTTTCATTGACATGTTCCTTTAAGCAAAAACTTAAATGTAGTTGATCATTACTTCATTATCTTTGACTTTATTCGTCAGGACCCGTCCTTGTGTGGCATGGTACAAAATGCATGCTTGAGCCTTGGCGGGGCTTGATTTGATATCCAGCAGCGTAGCAGATGGCAGCGCTGTTGAGGACAACCATAAAATGATATTCGGGCTAAGAAATTAAGTAATATATCCTTACAGTAAAACGCAGCCTCCGACGGGGCAAAAATGGAGTATTCACCATATTTGGCAAAAGCTTCTTCCAGTCCACCAATCTTCACCAATTCCAAGAAAGTATACAACTTTTCAGACTGAGCGAGTTCCAACAAGTTTTTGGCTGTTTATACAGTACAAAAAAAATCTATTAATATTCTGGCATCATGTTTGGCATGTCATGTGTCAGTTCACCTCTATTGGGTAATATGACATCATCAAGTAAATGAACAAGGCCGTTATTGCCTAACACGAAGTCGTTACGCATTCGAGAATTTTCAACCGCTACACCCTGGCGGTCACATTCCAAACGAAGACGATTTCCCGCCATCGTTTTCATGTTATGCTCGTCAATAATGGCCGGGGTGCACAACGGATGCAAGAGAACATGGTTTTGGAGTAGAGCTACGGAATAAAAAAAAATATGAATTATAGTCTGTCCATTTAAGCCCTCGATATGCATTAACTTCCAGTATTTTAAAAACAAAAGATAGGAATATAATTTCCTCCTGGGAGGGTAGGCCTCTTATTGTAGTTAACAGCTGAGATTGAATTAAGTTGAACAGAAATTCTGGATAGAGGCACATCCCAATATTGTTCATACAAAACCTTTAAATTTTAGACACGATATTACAAAAAGTATCTGATCAATTTCGTTTCTCTTTATTCCTTAAAATTTCAAGAAATTGAACCTAGTGCACCAGTTTGCCTGATTTTCATTTTCCCGCATAATAGAAAAGGTGGCAAAATTCAACCTTAATTTACAAATTTAGTAAAAGCTTTTGAACTAGATACTCAAAACACCTGCATTAGGTAACACCAATTATTACTGTCACAACAGTTTCTTTGATTTTTAACAATTTTTCCAGCATGATGTCTGAAAATACCTATGTTATTCTACCATAAGGGGTTTATGTATGTCGGGGCCTTAAAGTAATAAAAGGATGTGGTTTGAGAGATACTAAGTTTTTTTTTTCTTTTTTTTTTTTTCACTTTACCCAAGCGTGCTTCTTTGTCACTCAAAATGGCTTCTCGGCGCGAAGCTGGCAACTTTTGGAAGGCTTCATCCGACGGGGCTAGAATAGTGTAAGCCGTACTAGGTAGGGACCTGAGTTTGTTGAAAAAGGCCGACTCTTCCATCGCTTTGTTGAAAACCGTGAAGCGACCATCCTAGGCAAGAAAAATGCACGACCACAGGAAAAGTATTATGTGCCAATTTTTAGACGAAGCTTAGCGTTCTAATACGTTATGTCATTCTTAAAAGTCTCAAAATAACACAGCACTGATCCCGGAAGCCCGTTAGCTGCAATCCTCCCTCCCAATAATGGAAATACTGTCATTGTGTGCGGACCCAAATTTAAGGAGCAGTTCGTTTCTTGGAAAAGAGCACCATACGAACTTAGCGGGAGAACAAATCCGATCTCTTTGATAATAAAAGACACTAATCTGAGTTACGAATTATGATACCGCCTTTAAATTCCCTGAGAAGCTAATTACAGGATAACCGGCCCAACGGACAGCTAGCTCGGGTCGGACTTTGTTTCCAATATCCTGCCAATGGTGAGTTCAGGTTGTGAAATCTGGTAGTGTCTTTTGGAGGGATACTTCCGATTATAATCAAGAATGCAACGACTTTAAGAGGGACGTCTTTCGCTCGAGCAATAATCCAAGTGTGGTGCTTCTGAATCTTAGCAAGCTAATAGGCTTTAGGGGTAATTATAGCTATGTCGAGAAAAAATTCGACATTCGATACGTATTCAAAATCTCGGCCGCTTCTATGAAGAGCCTGCGTACAATGTCGGAAGGGTTTTGGGCTAGCCCCAAACCCTTCTGCGTTGTATCCAAAGACAACTTTCCAATATGGCACTTATCATCACAAAATAAATCAGAACAATTTTCTTCTAGAATGTTTCTCATGCCGAGATTATCTGCTTTGCATGTGCGATTGTAGTACTTAGAACCGTTTATTTAAGGTCAAGGGAGTTATCTTGGAGACTTAGCTAATATAACCGCCCGTAGTCGAAGGTTCTAGAATAAAAACTGAAAAGTATTTAAATATGGGTCACGCTGTAAGCGCTTTGGATGCTACTTCCTATACCGAGAAGTCCCTGTCCGCCATTTGGATGTTACTTCCTGTACTGAGAAAATAGTCCCCAAAGGACTCCATAAAAATTTCCAGGGAACAGCAATTTCAAGCAATGAAAAGTCACGTACGGAGGCAATAATCTCGCCCACATCTCGGTTCATGACAGCTTGAGGGTCCAAGATTCCGTCAATTAGATGAACCACGCCGTTCGTCGCTTCTTGGTCTCGCCGTATAACGGACAAACAGTTGACCGTAACCAGCTGGAATCCCATGTGTCCAATAAAAAAACTATTAGTCTTGGTTTTGTAAAGAAATTTCGTAAATATTAATTAATCAACTGACTTCAAAAGTCAGTTACAAGATCAAGTAAATCAAAATCTACGAAATAAACAAGTTCACATCTTTAACACACTGAAGAAAAGATGAAAAAATCGTACCCCATTGGAATATTTGTTGACACGCAAACGGTTGCCGTTGTAAAGAGTGTTGAGGAGGAGATCGGGCTGGAAGCTGTCGGAGTTCACTTTCCGATCTGAAACGTGATACCGCAGAATTGGATTCTCAATATTCCCTCGGTAGGAATCCAAACGTCCCCGGATTTCACGTCGCGCACTCTGTGCAAAAAGAAGGAAATTCCGCAAGATTTATGACCTGACAGTGATGTGCTCATTAAGAAGGAGAGAGACCGATTCCTAAGTCACAGAAAAACGAAATATGGAAAAAAGTATAGTATATGGTACTTGAAAGGCTTCGTTTGTTGGAGCGAAGAGCGTAAATGCTCCTTCACGGGACCAATCTTTCTGCAAACCGGATTCTTCAACATAACGGACGAAGTCCGTTGCTCCTAAGTCCCTTGCGGTTTCCAAGATATTCTTCAACGGTTTCACTAATATTCATATTATAATTAAACACAAATAAGAAAATCTCAATGATTTCATCTTCAAGTTCTCAACTTGATTTCACACATCTCACTTGACTTCACGCATTTTGCTTGATTTTACACATTATAATATTTCTGAGGAAATATATTTGTTTAGAAAACATTCGAGAATTTTCACCTCCTGCACAGCCTTCTTGGCCCGGCACTTGTTGGAATCCGTCACAACATTCGTATCGGATAATTCTAAGACAGTTATTTTAGCGCATCGAGCGATTTAAAAGCAATAAAGGCATTACGATTTTTGGCCACAGACTTTGCGATGCATCCAGTATTTGCACTCGGTCCATAATTTCCAGCCGGTGCCGGGAACTTCTTCAACGACACACGCATTTGGCCTAGAGTACAGAGTCCAAGAGTCAATTTTCGTAATATCAACAACGATTCCATTGGAATGTAAGCAAGCACTGATTAGACGATTAACGAGCTTTAAACGTTCCTTACGCGTAGCAAAGGCAATGAACCTTTTTCACCACTGTAAATTGAGGCAGATCTATCGAAGTTATTTGTAAGTAAATTGGCTTGAAAATGCACTTTGTGAGTACAATAAGACGGAGACGGACGGACTAGAGGAATATACAACGTAACGAAGACCTACACTAATTAGAAAAAATGAGTGGATTGGCGGGATTACGTGGTCAAATTGTACTAACGACGCGTCGAGTGTCGCCAATAAAACGGCCAAGGAGGAAGGAAAAAAGGGGAATCGACGTCATTCTTAGTCACCCGTAAAACGTGACACTGTCATGGTTACCTAATCCTCCAAACAAGAACGACTAGGATTAATCGCGAAAGCCTTTTCTAAATTGTACCGAAAGAAAAGAAACCCCAAAAACAGGGTTCTGAATAACTTTCTTAGAGTTCAGAAGGCAGACAACTTGTGAAGCCTCCTTGATGGAAATGGCACTCGTTCCTTTTCTAACGACAAGCCCAGATGATCTCACAAGAGCAACACATAGAAGTCTTTATATGCATATCTCTCCTCCACTAGTACGCCACAGAAGCTTTCTTTTTCGAAATTCTCCACCCCAAATCGCTTTCCTAACTTATATTACAATAACAGCATTTTCCCTATACACGATCATGTCGCCTTGTAACCTTGTTTGCTTTTTCCTTCCGTTTTATCTTTTAAAAAAAAATTCAGTAAAATTTAATCTATTCTTAAAAGGTTAATAAGGTTTTTACAGATTTCTTAAGAAAACAATCTGAAGATGGAAGCAGCATTTGTTATCTTGACACCTTTAAAGTCTCATTTGTCACCCAGCCAAGTGACATACGGTTGAGTAAAAACTTGAAACGTGGCCAGCCCATAAACGCTTAAAATATACTTAATATGACCACTTCGTGTGGTTGTCTTCTTTTTGTCTCCGAGAACAATTAAAAGGAGTCCTTCTTGGTGGATTAGTCACGCCAACCGAGGAACGGTGACCATGTAGGGGGAACTTCGGTTGGTTCTCCTGTTTTATAGAGAAGTCTTCAACCGTTAATATCAATTGTTCTACATCAATTCACTGACTAACGTCGAATGTAAAATAAATCTATGGGTATTAACACATTTCACTAAGCATGGAATAAAAGTAGTGGCTAATTTGGCGATGCACGATATCAATTACCAGTCATAATGGCCACCCAGATAATATGCTAAATAAATGTTAGAGCATTTTCTTTCAATAAATGAAACCGTTTAATTCAGTCATATTTGTTTAATAATTTTCCATATGCAAATTTTTTGCTCCTTTTGTAGTCGCGTATGCTCACCATTATAAAGTTAACATTACGGGGGGGGGGACCTCTATATCCCCTTGAGTACGGGGGTGCAAGTCACGATTCTTGTTTTGGAAATGCATGTTCAGTGAATAGTGAGAGACTTAAATTCATTGAGTACCAAATGCAATAAATGTCATAGTATAACAGTAACGCATGCTTACTATTGGCAACACTGCAGATTTTCCAGGTCAATAGTACATCGTATATGTCTACTAACAGTGTTTAGTATTAAGCTTAAAAGTATACTTTGTGTAGTCATTTAAGTTTCTTCCAAACTGAAAACATACCCAAAAATCTAAAAGAGAAACTGTTACCTGAAAAGGCTTGCTAAACCCTAATGAGGAAAGTCTGATGGTAGCCATTAGCAAAGCCTTTTCTGGCTTTGATTTTGGAGCGGCCTTGCTGGGATTTTGAACTACTCCTGTCTACATCATGCACACCTAGGCGGTTACTTTTTTTCTTTTTAAATTTCTACCGCCGTAACTTGCGAGTGCTAAACCTCTTTTGCATAAGCGGACAAGCACACCTATCCAATAATATTAATTAAAAAAAGGGTTAAAAAAGTATCCATTGTGGCGCCCAATGCCACGTGTTTGGTGATGCTCTAAGGGCGTTTTCAAGTTGAGTCATGCTTTCAGTACCATAGATGGTGAAACGCCGACGGTAAACCGTGGTAACTACGGGCGCATTACCTTGTAAGGTAGGGTTGTACTGTTTTCGTTGTTTCGACGAAACAATACACTACAGTACTCAAATAACGACCTTCCCTCCTTCTGCTTGGTAGCCTTCTAGTAAAAAACGTGCTTCACCTTTCATTTACGTTGTCTCTCTGCTTCCGATTGTACTTTTTCATTGTCATGCTGCGTATCAAAGCATTGACTCATTCACACCATGAGTAAATGCACACACAAAAACAGAGAACCTTCGGAAACTTACCCTTGCTGGCGAGCTACGCGGATATGCCAGGAAGGAATGCGTTTGTTTTCCGCAATACAAATCACCAGCGCAATACAAACGACCGCCAAGGCTGCCGATACACGCATTGTTCGCTTTTAATTGTTTAACGCACGACAGGTTGCAAAAATAAACAAAAGTATCCACTTGGTAACAATAAGAATCGGACACTTAAACTAGCATGGTACGTTTCTTTCCCGGTTGGTAACGGCAAGCTTATTAAACAAGGCGTATAATAATTCCGTAACTGGTTCTCCTTATTATTTAACTTTCTCCTACGATACACGGGACTTTTCCCCAGTATGTCTGAGATAGACCGCGCTGGCAGACGCAATGAGGAGGCCGTCGGAACTCGAACTAAACTGTGAATGCTGTCGGAGCTTGTTTGGGAAAGTTTTTCGGGGGCAAGCCAACAGTTGATCTCATCATGGGAGAAGAAAAGATTGCCCACCCTCAGCTTCTTCGCCTTCTCCTTTACAGTGAGAGATACATATGCTCGTTTCAAAGTCTTTTCCCAGCGATCCGGAGCGGACAGAAGCAAGCGTGAAAACTGTAGCGTACTTCCCGTGAAGGATGCTGGGCGGTGGCGGGTGGACCAAAGAGCAAACCAGAGACATTTTAGAACGATTTCGTATGCCAATTTGGCTCCACTCCCTTTTTTTCGGGAACTCTATCTTTCTCTGCTATTTTAAAACTGCTCTTCCGAAGTGTCACTGACACGAACCTGAACACTTTTTCACGCCCCTCTGACAACTTCTCATTAACGTGTCGAAAAACCTTTCAGACATCCATCGCCCGTACGTCAATTTTGACTAAAATCCACTTAGCTGACCCTAAATTCTCAATGCCGAAAATTTCTGACGTTCAAAATTTCTTCTGTCTTGCATTGATAAGCAAAACGTGTGCCATAAACTAGCGAAATGAAAAGAGGGATGGTGTATTTTCGACAGCTCAATAAAGTGGACATGACCAGCTGGTAGCCATCAAGCAGGAATCAGGGATAGATTACGGTGAAGCTTTTTTTTTGTGCAGGGGACTCCTAGTTCAACGTCTTTTTATATTACTCCAGAGATTTACGGAGTTAATAAGTGCTGTGCAGTACACTCCCATAATTAGGACTGACGAACTTGTTCTATGCGGGCATTTGATCGGAGTTGTTGCTGAATGAATTAGAAAGGGGCTCGAATGTCTTATGTTGAATGCATTGCGAGTGTGCGAGATGAAAAAAACAAATGTTTCATGACGAACGAACACTTGTCAGTGATTACCGGATGGATTCTCCATGATTGTCAAGTTTTATCACTGGAGGCGGAGGCAAGAGATCATAAATTCGCAAATGTTTCTTGTTGACGTTGTCAGCTTGCTGAACTTCCAATTATGCAGGAAACTGCGTGCGCTTGTTGAAACAGTTCTTACGGTTATCACGTAAATAATTTCAAAATTTCAAGCATCAAATGCAAACTTCCTTTTTAATTTTTTTACTTTTTACGTTAAACATTATAAAAAGGTATCCTTATTTTTCTCGGTTTGTGCAACTTAATATGCAAAGCATTTTTTTTTGCAATCAAATTATAATTTCAAAAAGTTAACAGCGAAAAACACGAAATTTAAGACTAACAGTCAGCGTGAGGAACCTGAAGTTTGGGATGCATGGTAAATAGATGTAAATACGCACATACGCACGTTCAACAATCAAAGGTTGGTCTCATTTAGGGACCTGCACTCAATTCTTCACTAAAAGGCTTGGACATCTACACTCGGGCAACTTTGATGGAGAATTACCTTTGAATTCGCACAGGTGTTAGTTTTACACGCAGAACACACGTATTTTGCACTAGAGAAAGAAAATGACGCCATGCTCTAAATCAGGGTAGGTGAAAGCTCTGATAGACGCACGAGGATTTACTCGTTTGGGACTTATGGTCTTTTAGTGCACCATTTAACCTTCGTTCGCTTTTGTTTAGTGTGCGAAAAGGGAAGGGGGAGGGCAAATTTCCTGTGCCTTGCTGCCATTATTAGTCTTCATTATACACTTTGGCTGAAAATTCGTGGCGTTGAGCAAGGCTCGTACCCTTACTTGACTTCATTCTGTAACTTTGTCACGTTATTGAAAGAAATTCTCTAAAATCTGTACGATTTTATAAAAATACAAATGTTTCTAGGCTTTATCAGACTTCAACGAGCTCTGAATTCTCATTTCTGAGTGGTTTACTTATGCCATTGATAAAAGTTTTTGATACTTCACTTCAGGTTATAAAATCTGAACTTTCATACTACTACAAATGGTACGTTCGCGTGGATACTTTGTACACAGCTAACGATAGTTATTAATTTCGTTGCAGATTAGTTTGAATATTCCAATTCTCTACCACCAAATCAGCTTGCGTGTTACACCTGAAAAAGTTGAAACGTACTACCGTTACGTGATTACAAACCTTCCTTTTTCTACCATTTTAATACATGCTTATAACGGTAAAAATATTCAGCTATCTGAATTCTCAGCTAGCACGCTTGGCTGCGCACAAAAGTTTCAACTTAATTTCTGTTATACCTCGATTTGTTTTAGGATTGTATTCTCATAAAATATTGACTTCCGGCATTAGTATACATGGACCATACCGTACAGGAATCTATAAACAAGGTTAAGGATTTTATAACAAAATCTTCTCTTAAAAAAATAACAAAAATATTTTCTTATTTACGTGCTAACCATAGACCAAATAAACTGGATTCCTCTAGTCAAACCATACGGTTCAATTAGAATAGATTTCGAGGAGTTCAAGAACGCTAAATTTAAAAAAAAAAAAAAAAAAAAAAAATCAAGTAGCCAAGAGAATAGTCACTTGAGCACGAGTTCGAATATCAAAAATTAACTATAATTTATGCTGTAAAAGGATACGTCCAGAATAATACGTAGGTTATAAGTCCGCCTGTGATACTGCTCGTAAGCAAAGATTTCCTGGACGTGAAATATTTTTCCCACTGAGGTCCAGCTTTAAGCAAAAGCAGCAACTGTAAAGAAACACGATATTCGGAGTCAAATATCATGCATAAGAATTTGCATTTTTGTAAACTAACAATTCACTTACCCAAACGGCAACGACTGAAAAGAGATAAAAAGCAAATCCATGTAAACTTGTTAAGCCGAGAATTCCGGCCGTGGCACCTCCCAGAGCCGCCATGGAGTTTCTACAATATTCAACCACAACTGCATTGTTTCTGATAGCAGCTTCACTGTATGCGACCACTTCTACGAAAAAAAATAAATCAATTAAAATTGCTAAAGCATAGCTAAATGTTGCAGAAATGGGAGAAGGCAACGCTCCTGAAAATATTTGTAAGAAATAAATCAAGAGTTTTATAGAAAATACCTGGTAAAAGCTGATACTCTTAAACAACTAGTATTATTCACCTTTGCTTCGGACCAAAGAAGCATTCTAGATCTTACCTCCTGACGGTTTTTCGATGACTTTTGTTCTTGTTCGACTAGCCATGTTTGTCTTAAATATTTACTACGCAGGAAAAAACACACAGCGGCCGCTGACTAGTGCTGACACCTATTATAAGGAAGCTGTATGACTCGCGGGAAGTTCATAGCTTAACTGTAGGCGTAACAAACCTCGAAATCGCAATTCCAGATTTGCGTATCATGCCCAGTTGAATACTTTTCAAGGCTTTTCAAAATGATTTTGTTTACATATTTATGCTATGTAGCTTCAAAATATCCAAATTCTAAAACTATTTTTCATAACGCGATTGAAACTCAAGCTTTTTTGGCCAACGGATTCCGACCATTGAATGCTATTCTACCACAGAGCTTTTTACTTAAAAAATTTTCAAAACTATTATAAGTTATGGAACTTTTAATGTATCTAGAACAATTTCACAGCTCTGTGCAGAGAAAATCATCTTCATCTGATCGGTGCACACAAAACTATAACAATAAGAAACCTAACAACTGGCAAGGGATAAGCTGTAAATACCCATAATGTCCTGATAGAACCAAAAATTTGTAGCTATATTTCATATTCCAAGAAAATGAAATAGATAAAAAAAAGTTTACTTGCACCCGCTTCTAAATTATGGTCTGTGCTCTGTACTTAAGTGCCATTAAAGTTTGGGGAGTGATGCTTAATCTAATTTGTTAGAACATTCTCAAATTACTGAAGACTTCACACAACACGTTAATCGCTTGATTATTTATCTGTTTTACTTTACCTGTTTCGAGGAAAATTTTGACTACAGAATTGTTCAATACAACTGCTGGCATGAATTGCTAGCAAATGTCAAACTTTTATTCCACAACCTTGAGCCCAAATTGGGTCTAACAATAACATCTAAGTGCGTTTCACGTTTGTAAACTTGACTAGAGACGTAAGGAATTAGGAAGTAAAATCGCCAGGTTGTCAAATTGTCGTTTGGAATGTGCTCAGCATTTTTAAAATCAATAGACGCTCGTGGTTTACGAGTTACAAACCATGTTCCTCTATGTTTCCATTACTCCAGGATTGGTTATTTTTAGAGCCTTTCATTGAACGAGAGTATTAGAGATCTCGTTGAAAATGGTCAACATTTAGAAAGTTTTCCTTGAGAAGGATAATAGCAATCAGATTATGACTGGTCAGAAATACGAAAAACAGTGCGATATATCCGGAGTTGATTACATCAGAAGCTTTTCCTGTACATTTACATAAACGGGGATCGTACAATCAGTCATTGTATCAATTGTTCGTCATGAGAAGGTTCGTTATTATGAGATGCTACTTTGCCCCATTGAAGTCCGAACTTTATTCGGAACTAAGAGCGCGCTTTGATAAGGGGATTACAGACCTATATCGAGTGTGAAATGGCACACAACCGACGTCACCGTACAATTTTCAGCGGGACCTGTTTTCGTCAACAACGTCTCTTACGACAACATCTCAGAATGCATTTCTGCATTCACACACGATACCATTGGATCAATAGAAGACAGTGAATTTTTCAAGCATCTAATGCTTTGGCCCAGTGATATATCATAGTGTTTGAACTTTCAACGGGATATTTAGGAAGGGTTGCTAAGCTGCAATCACCGCTACCCCTCAATAAGCAGAAATAACAACCAAAACATTTTTAGCTCCATAGGGTATTCCTGGCATAATCTAGAAATTATTCCTATTTGCAATTTTATTATTTGACTATCATGCAACTTTTGCCCGATAAATATTTCTTTATAAATGAGAAACGTAAACACGTAGTCTGAAACCAGAACACGTGGCATTTATGTGGTCAGGTATTTCTTCGCGGTTCTAGAGATCAACCCGCGAATGATTCCGAACACCAGCGCAACTACCGCAGTCCCTTGAGATCCCGTCGATACTCTTTAAAACGCGGTCAATGAAAGTTGGAAACAGGAAGATATGTTGGGAAACCCCAAAAGGGACATCTCATATATTACGAGCTGAATCTCCAGTTTACGTTGAAATTTATCAATCAAGGAAGCTGGCAGCATGTGGGGATCTCCCAATTCAATCGCGTCGCCCAAATAGTAAATACTAGTGACTAATACTTTGTTTCCATGTCTATTTTTGGCCATGTTATGATGCCCGAAGTCTCGAAGTAAAAACGTTTTCGAACTTCCTATCCCAACCTTCACCTGGCCCAAGGCCGCCGCGTGCTGCAAACCCTGCGCTGAGTCTTTGGTGACGTCAATCTCGGTAGTGTGACGTGAACAAGGTCCTTCGGCCAATCGTAAAGGTACCAACAAGAAACCGCCTTTATAACGTGGAGCACGAGACGAGTGCTCAGACAAATTCCGGGCATCGTACACAGCGTATTGTACCCAGAACATCAACACATTTTCACCGCTTTGCACCATAAACATTACAACGTGGTTTTTTACTCACTGACCAAATCTACCACCGTTCTGGCTCACCAGCAATACCTAACATCCACTATCGACAGTGTTGTTCCCTAACCGTTGTCCAGTGTTCATGGCAAGTGACGTTAGTACGCATCCCTTCAAAGTTCTGCAAAGTGAATATCTAAGTGCAGTTTTTACTAGTCTCATTTTACTGCAGTAACATTGTAGTACGAATCACAATGCCATCTAACGCACAGTACCAGTCATCGTAATTTTCTTACATTCGTAAGTGAGTTTTGTACGATACCCGAAAGAAGAAACATGTTTTAGTGCTCGTGTTACTGTGACCAACAACTCACAATCTTTTATTTTAGCGAATTCGAGGTTTTCCCGCCATGGCAGGGATTGGGCGCTGACCCAGAAACTCCACTCCGAGGCACTGCTCGTTTACAGGGGGTGGAGTACGGGAAAGGGTGCACAATAGAGTTTGTACGTCCAACTCAGCAGGTCTCTGACGTAATAACGGGAAAACTCTCATTTCTCGCACAGGCATGCAGCTACCCCATCACAAGATCCACCCCTTCTTCTGCCTCCTTTTCTGTTTCTAGGTTAAAATCCCATAAAGAAAAACCCACCCGTTTCTATTTTTAGTCACAGTGTAGTACTGGCATCCCAAATGCCCGCCCCTTTGACTACCCCCTTTCCCGTCATCTCTTTTCCTCCCTTTTGCCAATTTTAGCCCTGGCGGCCCAAAGTGGCGGTGTACAGTACAGTACGTTGCTGAAGCAAGGGAAATAAAAAGTCTCGTTTACTTGTTGACGTCACGAAATTTTCAACAGCGGCGCCGAATTAGAATCAATAGTTCACACAATCATGCCATGGACTTCATACGCTTAACAATGAAAACTCTTTATGTGTAGCGCACAGTATTCTCATAGATTTTGTTGCAATCCACTCTTCAAACTTAATTTGAAGAGCTAACTACCCGTAAAAGAAACAAAATAATTGACATACACCTTAAACCGATCCTCGATTATCAACTAGGCAGGCCGTCTCTTCTTGAGTGTGAAGCTTTGCACTGACAACTCTGTAACAGTTACTTTTAGCTTGGATACACATATTAATTGTCAGTTTACTTTCTTTATCCCGTGCTATTGTTCGCAACATCGACTTACAGAGTTAGTTTGTAACTAAAGCGCTTCCTTGTGGACACATAACGTGCCAAGGATGACGTCACTGAATAGTTTTTTTTCCCAGCTTGACGTCACAAAAGAACCCGTTAAGCCCAGCCAATTTCCAATATGCAAAGTTGATTTGAGGTGTGACAATGTCGTTCACCGCTCCCTTGGCCCCCTACACCCCCCTTTGCATAAGTATACCTAATTTGGGAGAGAAGAGGGGCAATAACGCTTGCTTCTATGTGCTTATATAGCGTTCCGAGATAGGAAAGCGACGGGCACAACGAGGTAAAGCGAGGCCAAGTCCTTCTAGATTCTCTTCACACATCTACGATACACTCATCAGAGGAAGCAGACGGAAAGGAAACCCAAGGTTTTTGATGAGAAGCCCAAGTATGGACCTGTTCGTGCTCAGACAAGAGTTCCCTACAGTCGACACACCGTTTTTTGAAGGGCACATTACCCGTTATAGTAACTCTTTTAAGCTGGAAATCTTTTTTAGGAGACGAGGAAGGAGATGTGGAGGGGGGTTGAAGAAAGAGATGGTGGTGGAGGAAGCAAAGAGATGAATAAAAGAGTTGGCCGTTCTGTTAAGTAATTCTGAGAATCCCGAAAGTCGCGAAGAGTAATTCACTGCCGTCGTCTTCTGTCAATAAAAGCGATAGTTGAACGACACGCATCTCATCTCCTGGTGGTTGTACTGTTTGACGTCACACTGACGTCACAGAAAGACCCTGCTTTGACCCACTTTGCAGAAACCCTATTGACCCTCCTGTCCCTCCCAAATTATCTTTAATAAAAGATACAAGATTTTGGTTACAGAAACCAATCCGTATTTAAAAGTGGACACTTAAGGATTTGAACATCCCTGACAATCTGAAGAAATCAAGCAAACGCATTTAACACTGTTAAAGTAAATTAGTAGATCCTTTTGTTCCTTTATTTTGTAGACAAGTTGTAGGTTATCTTTCAGGGTAAAATTACCTTAGAAACTACATGCAGTTATCAAAGAAAATGGTAAATTTCTTCCCATTTTCATTCACCAAAAAAAATCACATGTCACAATCTTCTATTACCATTCATAACAAACCAGGACCATCTTCGTTTGGTTCTCGAGGTTTTTGTCGCCCCATTAATTATTCAACTATTTACTAAATATGTAAGATATTATTGAACTTTACAAGGCAAACCATTACATTACACTGGAGGTTTAGGTATAAAAACCAAGGGTTGTTCCAAACACTCATTCCACGTCAAGATACTGTAACTCGAGACTTTATTTTCTCGTTGATTTACATTTCTTCGATATACCGCAATTATTTCCAGAGCCAAAAATTTGAGTTACCCCTACAATTTTGTTTATGCCTCTAAGTAAAATACTACTTTTGTTTCTCGAGCTATTTGGTAGGCCGTACTCGAATTCGAGTTTCAGTCGGATTTTGAGGCCATTTAATTTCGACGAGATAAATCATAACTAATAGTAAGGAGCGTCTGAATCAGCCACATGTTTACACTTTTCTCAACCTTTCCTTAAATATAGGCCTTTCTTGATGAGCTCCCTTACTCTAAATACTAAGTAAACAGATTATGCCATGGTTACAGTCCTTAATCTCGTTGTTGCAATATCTCTGTTTTGATATTTACTCGCAAGTGTAGTCGAAGACGCGTCAAGGTTCTAAGTTTACTTGCAGTTACAACAATTGAACTGGTTGAAAAAAAAAATATCTCACACGCATACACGAACGAGAAAGCAAAAATTAAATTGCACTTGTGTCAACGTCCTTATTTGTCAATACTCGAAAAATAACGAAAACACTTAAATTGCACCATATGTAACTTAATAGCCAAAATGAACCCAGACTTCTGCGAAAGATCACAATGAACTTAAGTTAACTTTTCTTTATTCTCCTTTATTAGTTTCTTCAACAAGAACGGAAGCAAAATCGAAGCTGAAGCAATCATTTGCTGGACACTGACCAGTAGAGGAGCTATAGTGATCAGCTCTGAAAGAACTAAAGAGTTATATGGTACATACGAGAAAAATTTCACTAATGTTGCCCTAATGCAGTAATTAGTAAGACTTCAAATGCAAAACGAAGTGCTGTACTTCGTTGTAGTTTCAATTTATTTATCAATTGGTTATCACAGCAGTCAGTACTTCAGACACGTTATTGTGCTAGTGTATTTGCTAAGCGCACCTAACAATATAATAAATATGCAACCGCTGTAGTCTTCTATGTTAACTAAAGGAAGCTCCTGGGCTTAAAAAAGTGGGCCGTCCTATGGTATTACTTCACAGTTAGCATGTTGGGCTTCGCAGATTTAAGGGAAGGGAGAGAAGGTAAGGGGCTGACCTGTCAATGTCAACCCTCCAAGCCGATTAATAAGTGCACCCCTCACGTATTTGGCGGTTATAAAAGCGCAAGTTCCTGGGTGACCATCACTCAGTCTACTTTTTAACTTCACCAGTGGTCCAGGTGACTTGGCCGTAGAACTTCCCAGTAGTTACACTTCAGAGAAGGTAAATATTTCTCCTAAGTCACTTTTCCTTCTTATGTTGAAGCTAACTCCAGCTAATACCGAACATGCCCACAGCATAAAACTAACTGATACTTGGGCTTACCGAAGTATTTTGAAAACTAGGGATTTACCGTCGACCTACACTGTTGTAAGTACGCTGAAGTACTCAGTTCATGGTACTTTAGTCCTTGCAAATTCTTGAAAATTCCAGTAGTAAACCGAAAATCATTCATAATTATTATCCTCTAATTGGTAAGAAGCTTCAGTAGGACCAATCATAGAAAGCTTGGACGGACCATGACCAATCATTGGTCGCTCTGTAATCCTTCTGTTTCCGGGCCTCAAGCTGGGGTTAGTGAAGTGGTGCCGTCATGACCGGCTTCCCAACATGGTAACAATTCGCATGTTTTCAACTCGATACCTACACACTCGGGTTTGTCCTTTCCACATAGAGCCCACAGATAGAATGGGGGAGGCGGAAAAGACATCCCGACACGCAACTAGTCCGGTATTCGCTCAGAGTAGCGACCACGAGTACTGGTGCTCCACGAATAGTTGTTTTGGCTAATTCGACTAGGTTGTGTCCCATAGGAGGCCGTCTTTCGATGCTCTCTTGACCTTCCTAAAGCAAACCTGGTTTTCTAACGAAGTGATTTTCATCTTTAGCCCCCACATACCACAATTCTTGCTTTGATTGCCATCTTAGTCTGACGACTTTTCCTATTCTGACCTAAGATGATGCAAATGATGAGTTCTGGAGCGTAAGCTTTTAGCAGCGTTCCTAGAATAATGACTGTATAGCTTACTTGAATATATACTAATACGTACTTAGCTTAGTGACTAGAAATTTTTTGTAAGTGTAAATATATTCGCGGCTCCCAGAAATCCCACTGCAGCTGCTGGACACTGCTCAAGATTAGAATTGTACACAACTCTTGTGCGTGTGACAGCGGCTATTGTGGGAGGACACGAAACTTCAAAAGTCTTAAGATCTTACACAGACTTTACACATACGACAACGTTTTACTCCTCAAAAATCTAGCACGAAACTAGACGACGCAAACAAGAGCTACGACGAGTAAACGGAAGAATCTGAATACAAATATTAAGTAAATAAAATACAATACTCAACTAATAAGACTCAAAATCTAAATCAACAAACGATATTAGTTTTAGAAAATGACTAAATGACAAAGACGTACACAATTGCTAAATTAAAGCTGTACTAGAAAACTAAACCCAGAAAATAGAGCGCTAACTGTTAAGCATTATCATATCTTCGTTGGACACGTGAATGGATTACATGTTAACCCTTACACACCATAGCAATTCCAAGTGTTTCCGGCCTACCTAGATCTTGTTCCCTAATTCAAGCCTTGGAAGTGCCATTCCCGTATTCTCCCCCAAAAGTGCAAACCCAAACGCTGCCCCTTCGGTATTTCATGGAGTCGGAATAGCCCGTTTCCGCCACAAGCTTACTTTTAAGGTTTCTCTTGTAATCTCCTTTA
Organism: Triops longicaudatus; assembly: GCA_022885665.1. Taxonomy (NCBI): domain Eukaryota; kingdom Metazoa; phylum Arthropoda; class Branchiopoda; order Notostraca; family Triopsidae; genus Triops; species Triops longicaudatus. Next base: position 210,106 of record JAGQDJ010000054.1, read on the forward strand.
CTCAATTAGCGACCTGCGATAGTATTTTTTATGTCTTTACTAAGGTTTCCCTCTCAGTGTCATCTTGTTAGTTGTTCACAGCTTGCCAGATGCTTTATGATTAAAGTTATAACAGTGTATTAAGTATACTGTACACTAGAACACATTTATATATACAAACAAAAATGTTAAGTATTCTTAATAGTCATGTAAAGCTTGCTTGCACTGAATTTCCAGCAGCCTCTCGCGCGCTGTTTGAAATTTCGGATGTAACGCCAAAGTGGACTGATAAAATGCAACAGCACGGGTCACGTCGCCCTGATTTACCAATATACTAGGTAAACGTTTTTTATAAATTCAATGATCAGTTGTGTACCCTTGCATGATGAATGTTGCCCATGGTAAAATGTATCAAAGCGAGATTAGGCGCAATTTCCAGAGCCATATTAGCCGAAATAAGCGCTCCATCGTGTAACCCAGCTCTTGAAATGAATCGAAATTTCGATAATTATTTCATTTTTTAACAAAATCAAGAGAAACAAAATAAGTAAACAAAATAAGTAAACAAAAACAGATATGTAAACTCGTATTTTCAAGACTCAGAATACTAGCTCTTACCGGTGTAAAATATTGGCGAGACTCACTAGAGGGAAAATCTTCAAATGGTACGGCGCGAAATGGAGCGCAACGCGTAAGCAACAGACGGCCTCCTGGGCGTCACCTTGAACACGCCAGTACAAAGACGCTGCGGTAGCTAGTATCCAAGAGGTGACGTTCTAACATGATTTACTACATTACTCATAATCGTAATAAAACGAAAGCTAAATGACAAAACTTGTACAAATTTGGAAGTTACGTAATTTTAGGAAATTTTTTAGAACATGTGTTATTATATCATTCAGAATACTGTAAGAAAATAAAACTAACCCTTTCGAGAGCAGCAGCGATAGCTGAGCCGATTAATTCAACCCCATCTTCGTTTTCGTTCTGATTGGAACGCAAAGACGGAGCTAGATCCAGTAATGCTTCTTTCAAGCCCATTTCTGCTCTGTAGGCCAAGTTGTGGCGGTGTCGAACGCCAGCGATATGGTCCCACGTTAGCATGGAAACCGGAAAGTGCGGATCGCAATGAGGTTCGGTAGTATAACCGACATTTCTTGACCGAAGTTCATCGCCAACGCTACAAAAGGAACAGCGAGTCATAACATTTTGTAGCGCACACGAAAAAAAAATAAGGAAAAAAACTAATTCCTTCTATTAACGGTAGAAGGAAATGCTGGGTTCACAAAGTAGAAATCTGGCGAAACTTACTGTATCTGCCGTGCTGAAAAACTCAACCACGTGGAAACGAACTGGTTCCCGGACGAAGTCAAACTTTCACACTGATCTAGAGATACTGGACCAGGTGTTATGGACTGACCTACTCGCAGTATTCCTTCGGGTAAAATGTCATCTATGACTGTCGATAGCGAAGCTGACATTAGTAAACTTTCTTCATCTACGCAAGATTATCTAAATATACTTGAAAGTTTGAGGCCTCCGTACTTGGAAGACGCTTCTATGCTCTATACATGATAACGGATAAATTACGTACAAAAACTAAGTAGCTTTGTCCGAAAATCTACCTCGTCGTTCGGTTCGTCGCCAGTTTTGGACACCACGCCCATGTCCCTTTCATTCTGTGTTTGAGGGAACGGAGGCGGGGCTGAAATGCCCAACAAGAAATCCAAGTCGTCGCTTGGCATCTTTGAATTCACCTCGGGTGCATGGCAATGTCCGATTTGCGGTTCTAAAAACGTGAAATTCAAGTCCATCGTTAATACATTTGGTTAACCTGTGCGTTTCAACACAAATTCTTTTACAACTACTTTTACAGAATGTATTCGAATAATCATCGAAAAGAATATGAATTAAATTACACGAATTGAAATGTACACATTGACACACAACGACTGAGAAATAAAAATCTCAAATTATCGCAACGTTTTCTTCTTCCTTTCAAAACTTTCACCGAGCAAAAGACATACCTTGTGTGCAATGCAGATATCCGCCATTGGGTTTACCGACAATCTGGCACGTTTCGGTAATATGAGGCTCATTGGCTTGCAAAAGTTGTTGCCGCGCAATACAACGACAAACGATACTCAGACGCTTGGCTTCCGTCATTAAAGGCTCTGCGTGGGCAGCCCTCGCATAAAACCTCGACGCTGAGGTTAAATTGCCTTTGAGTGCATGTAAAGTTCCCAATAGAAAATTGGTTGATGGCTGTTAAAGCAAAACACTAATTAGAACCGTCTCTCTATTTTCATGAATCTTTTTTAAACCTCAAATGCATCCACATCATAAGCTTCTTTCGTTAACTGGAACGCGTCGTCTACTTTGCCTAACTTCAGCAGTAAAGCTGCCAAGTTGGTCAAAACCGCATCTTTGTAATCCGGGGGCACTTCTGTTATAGCGTGCCGGAAACACTCAATGCCATTGTACGCATTTCCTTGAGCGCGCCAATACAAGCCTGCCAAAATATGCAGCAACCATGGCGCCGCCACTTTCTGCATTATTCAAAATCACCGTTACCATTAATTCCGCACGTAACCAAATACTATTATTTTTTAGCACGGAGTTTTGTATTTCGAATTACCTTCTTCATTGCGGTCAGGATACGCTGACCTAACTCGGCAAAAGCTGTTGCGTTACCTTCTTCCCCGCTAATGAGATTCCCAGCGATATGATACTGCTCCAGTAACAACTTTTGCACATCAGAATCAGGCGTCCGGATCTTCATTCGGCCTCGCGCTTTAATTGCTGGCACTTTATCATAGAAAGGTATCTTCGCTTCCAGTTTTGAGCAAATGGGAGGGTACCAAGGTAAAGCATGATGATCGTTAGATCGCAAGCCCAATGCGTCAGATAGATAATACGTCATGCTGCCAAGGAGAAAAAAATAAGAACGGAATGAGATTAGCTTCCTACGATTTACCAAATAGGCAGTAAAATGTAAAATCATTCAAAATTTCGACGGACATTGAAAGGCTCCCGAAAATCAATAAAACATTAAAAAGGGCCTCTTTTGCTTCAGCCTACACCTCACACGTGATCAAGTAACCTTGGGGGCCTCAATGAAGGTTCTTCATACCTCGTGGGATCTGAATATGTATAACGCATTGATTTAAACAGAAAAATTTCCGATATGATCTTAGGTTGTTGGCACACCACAGCCATGCATTGCACTGGTAAAAGGAAATGCGACAAATAAGTGGTCTGTACTTAAAATAGTAATAATAATAATTAAAAGAAGACTTTTGTGGTTCCACGAAGCCAGAGATAAAAGCAAGGTGTTTCTACTTGAAGCCTTTGTTGTCCGGGAGGAGAACGACGCTGGGAATGTCATCAGGCTCGGGCAACTTGGAGGTGTCTGACTGGCAATTTTCAGGTTTAAAGTCGTGAAGGGTGTCAAGAAGCTTTTTCTTGGGGTATTTGGGTGCCATACTAGGCGAACACTTGACGCTGTCGCGACAGCCATCCATAAATGGTAGCTGAAAAGAAGAACCGTCGGTGGTAGCCAGCGGAAGCAAGGTCTGGTTCGTCAAACGCTTGCTAACTTGTTCCGTTATTTTGCTGATGATATCCGCTTGTGTTTTCAGGCCGACTAACTGGGCTTGCAAATCTAACATGGCATTACCCAACTTTTCCAGCGCCAACGAATCCTGTTTCACATTACACTGGAAGAACATGAAACCATCTTGTTCGTAGTGCTGACAATCTGGAACTAGAAATACAAGTAAAATTCGGCGTTATGAATTTTCCCTCGATGAAAGCATTGTTTCCTAATTTCAATTTTAACAAATTCTTATCAACTTCTACTTTTGTAATCAAACAATAAAAAAGCAACAAGTAGCGGCAAGGGATTATCTTTAAGCAGAGCTTATTTGCCCTTCAAAAATATAATACAATACTGGCTTGGTCTTGAAAACGTGAATCAATTAAAAACAACCGAAAATTACGCGGTTTTTCCACTGATATCAATAAGGGCATTGCTATTACAAAGAAACACTAATTACTGCAGATGTACTAGACCTGCTTATTTGTTATACCCTCTGGTAGAATTCCAAGTTAAACCGAAAAAGGATTGAAAATTACTTAAGAAGATCAAGTGCTTACTAGCTGGAAGTTTATTGTTCCGGAATCGATATTCTTGATACTCTAGTTGGCTTTTAAGCCGGTCTCCAACAGGGGCTTGTTCCGACAGGACTTTTTCTTGCAATGAATTCCAGAGCTCAAATTTCTTTTGATGCTCTTTGAGATCATTTAACGTTTGTTGTAGGTTACTTTGGAAGAAATTTCTTATTAATTAAACACAAGGAGAATTCACGGCAAGGAAATACTTGTGCTGAGCTTCCAAAGACTTCTCAAGCTTTTCTAAGCACAAAACAGCGTGTTTTTTTTTCCTTGCGGCTTCAAACTCAGGAGAAAGCTTCAGAACATTCTCAAAACACACAACAGATCTACAAAGTCCGATTAATTAAGCTCCATGGATCCCAAGTGACAGAAATCACCTATTAAAATCCCCTAATACTGCATAAATATTTCCTAACGTATACTGTGCAATAGGATTCAAAGGCGCGTGGTCTACGGCAGCATGGAGCGCTATTGCTGCTTGCTCTGGCCTTTGCGCTTGATCCAAAATGTTCCCTAGCTGAACAAGCGCAGCAACCTTGTATTCTCTGTAGGAAGAAACGAAAACAAAACCAATAAAAAAGATATCCAATACACGCAAAACCTCACCTTGGTGAGAAATGAAGTGCCCGTCGAATGCACTCCATTGCCTCGGGCGCGTTTCCTTTGATCCTCCAGTATAAAGACGCGTAATTATAAAACTCCCACGAGGTTTCGTTATATTCCAATGAATGTGCCATAAGACTACCAAAAACTTCAATATCAACGTCATTGATGTAAACGCCTAGCGTGAATTCTGGCTCAATTACTAGCGATGCACGCTCTCTAACGCCCTTCATTACAACAGAAATGGTTAGCTTCTTCAAACAATTATATAAAAGGTTGGTTGGTCGTACTTCTAAATGTTCAAAGGCGTGACTGGAAAACAGGAGTGGAACCTTCCGACAATACGGTTTCAAAATTTCGTCGCTAAACGACCTAAATTCCAATTTGGATTCCAAAGATACGAACGTACTCTCGTGCAAATTATAATGCGATAGTTTTTTTCCTGCTTCGATACAGTCCGTATCCGTCGCATACAACCGCTCTTCCAACTGACCATCCTTATCGTCGTCATCTTTCCGGTCTAATGCAGCTTTCTGTTGGAAAAGCTCCTGCCTTAACGTTTCTACCGTTTCTACTCCTTCTTCCTGGTCAATTAAAGCCATTAAGTCATGCGGCCGCGCTAGCTGGAACACGGAATCCATCTAATCGTACATGTTGTTTGTTAGAGACTCGAAAAAAAGTTACATTTAAGATTCCCGCGCTTTTCGCTTACTTGCGCTTGAATTCGTCCATCTTCTGTCACAAGCCAATGGGTTGCGCCCCAAATTACGTGAGGTGTAATCCACATTAACAAAAGCCTCGACGCCAACATTTTTTCAAATATGGTTTTATTTGCTCGAATATTTTGTCGAATTTCTTATAGGCACGTCACTGAGACCCTACATTACGTTTGTTTTGTTGATTCCACAATATACAGCCTTGCCAGACTTATAATAGCAAGCAAAACGTTCCATAACAATAAAGAAAGATCCTGCTCGTTCACATTATAGCTGGGAAAAGTTTATTTATGAATCAGAATTCCATTTAACTTTTTTAAAAAAAAAGTTTAAACGAGCTCCCGTTATGGATATCTCATAATACTATATTCCGATTATACGAACTGCACTTAAATACTCTAAAAATAGTTTTCTTAAAAGGTAAAGAAATAAAAGCACTTAATAATCCTTAGATTTCATTTAAACTTTGGAAATTGGAATTAATTGTTTGCTTCCCAGTTTTGAATTGTGTAGAAGCGTAATTGCACATTGTCAATGTTTGATTATGTGTATTGCACTTGTGGGGTTCAATTCCTACTGTATGAAACTGGCAACTTCGCAGGGGCGTTTTATCGACCGAAGAGGTGTTTGCTTGTCACTGAGACCGGTTGTGAAAACTTAAAAGTAATTGTGCTTTTTACCTTCTGTAAATTAAACCTTAGAATACTACTTCTAAATTAACCTGTTTGTGCGCACAATATTAGTACTGAATATGGATGCCTTTGGAGATGATTTTGGCTCAGTTTCTGCCCCTGAAGTTGATCCGGCTGCTGAATTCTTAGCTCGGGAACAAGATGTTTTGGCAGGCTTGGAAGATGATCTAAGTGTACCTGCAGTCACTCTTCAAACTCAGCCAATCGAAAGTAACATTGTCCTTCCTCGCGTGTCTAAAAAAAATGCATTGTTTTTCTACGTGAAGCAAACTCTTGTTTCCTAAGCTTGGCTCTAAATGGCTGTTTTCGCTTATGCTCAGATGATTTCCTTGCTTCCAACGGACATGTTGATGCCTTTGTTGAAGAATTTCCCCAAGAGCCAGTCTTCGCAACTTCGAACAGTTTGGCTCCTGAAGATCTTGGTAGGTTTTTTTGTTTCCCCCTTTATTTGTCCTGTGCGCCATTCTGCATTGCTTTACCGTCGATGACGTCATGTAAGGTTTTCCTTCCTGTCAAGTTTTTTTTGGTCTTGTTAGCTTTGACTGTGGAGAATGCCGAGGATAAAGGTATAGTAAAATTTTTAGTTTTAAAATGTATAGGCACGAGTAAAAATTATATTTTTAAGAACATTATGGACTTCGTTCATTTTTCTCATTCCTGGTCTTCGTAGGAATGCGTGCTGCTTCTCCTAGTCTACCCGTAGGCCAACCTGTACGAGAAGAACCTGAGAAAATTCGTAAATGGCGAGAAGAGCAAAAAACACGTTTGGAAGAAAAAGGTAAACCTGGATATTCGTAGTCGCTCTTTCTGGGTGGAAGAAGTTGGACACCTTTTGTCGGGGGAGAGGGTGCTTAATTCGGATTACCGCGTCGAAGCGATACAGCCAGCAGAAGAAGTATGGCATACTAACTAGAGCTATTGCTTTTAGATGCTGAGGAGGAACGAAAAAAGCAAGAATTGCGAGACCAAGCGCGCAAAGAGTTGGAAGAATGGTATCGTCACCATGATGAAGCTATTGCGAAAACACGATCAGCGAACAGGTGAAACGACCAACTTTATTTCTTTGTCTTATTTACTTGCAAAGTATTTGAGGTCGTTTTAAAAGGAAACACCTGAAATGCGTTCTGCGTACGCTAACGCATGTTTTAACTATTAACACATCAGCCATATTTTTATTTACTATTAATCCCGCAAATGCTTTTGTTGCACGCCATCTAACAGAGAAGCTAGCAAGTGAGTTATTTAAGTGAAACGTGTGAAGCTTCGTTTTGAAAAATTTAAAACATTCTGACGACGTTTCTGAAAATAGGAGCGCGGAGAAAGAGTTGGTGGCCACGCCTACAGGCCCCCAGAATGGTCAAGAGTGGGAACGTATTGCGAAGCTCTGCGACTTCAACCCTAAAGCATCGAGGAATAGCAAAGACGTATCTCGTATGCGCTCTATTATCTTGCAGCTGAAGCAAACTCCTCCTGTACGTCCGTCTGCCTAGATAAAGAGTTCGAAAAGCTGGGAATATCACGTTACAATTTGTGGGTGAAACAGGCAGTGAAGCCTAATAAACTATAGTATAACTGTTCCTTTTTTTTCAGTTCCGTTCACTTTTTCGTTTTGGTTACATTCCAGTACTACATGAGTTTTTCGAAGTTAAACATGTGTGTGAGCAAGAAACTGTTACTCCTCCCAGTAAATTAAATATAGAATATCCTCTACCCCACAGAATGGTGTTTTTAAGTTGTTTGAAAGACCACTCTCACCGATTGCCGATTGTCGTACAGCCTTCGTGCGGGCAAACACGTTCTCCGTTTTCCAGTAGCTTACTGTTTCACGTAAACTTCTTTCGAATCGTCTAACCTCCTTTGTCTGGGCTTACGTTACTGATTTTTTCGTGTGTGTCGTTATGGCAAATCAACCGGGAACAAAACGAACTCTCGGGCAGATCGGGAAGTTCGTTGTATCAGACGCTTTTTTTTGTACATTTATGTCCCTCGGAACCTTACACTCCGGCTACTAAAACAGTTCGCTATAACGAGCTTCTCTTGTACATGAATATCGTCTAAAGAAGGTATATCTCTAGTAAAGTATTTAGTGTACTTTTCGAGTACAGGTTCATCATTTATTCTGGCACAATACAAATCGTCCACTAGCCTATTAGATGCACTAAATTTTTTCGACAGAGAAGCGAAAAATTTAATTTTTATAACAAATTGCCTAAAAGCCTCCAGCTGCGCTGCGTTGTAACAACTGGGCAAAGCGGTTGGTTACTAGCATGGAAACATCTATAAATCTATCCACACAATTCGCTAAACAGGTTTCTGTTCGGCTGTCAAGTCGTTGGCCAGGTCGATCTACACAAACGTCCCAACAGACTTCATTCAAACGGTGAATCTGGGGAAAAGGGAGAAGATTACAATCTTGAGATGGATCTCCATTTAAACATGTTACTATACTTTACCTGTGTTTGTAATTGGGCTTTCTGTTGTTCAATCAAAAGAAACTCCTGAAGCTCTCGGTCCGCTCCAGCACCACTAGCCAATCCGGAGTCAGACGCAGTGCCGACGGACGGACCCAGACCAGATAAATCTATCTCAGTTGTGGTTTCTGACGATTCGAACGAAGGTGTGGGGTTAGAATCCGTAGAGCTTTTAGAACCAAATCCAAACATGGTAACAATTGAACTTGGTATTACGTTAAGTATATGAAGCACACGTGTTTGTTTTTGGCCAGGAGGGAATGTTTCCTCTTTGCAAGATATTACTATCAGGTACGTTCTAAATCGATTCAACGAAAGATGATACCAAGTCTCCAAAATCCAAAAGTCCAGTGGTATTTGCAATGAGTTCTCGAACTTCCAACTTTTCGACTCTCGGACATTTTGAAGTTTCAAAATTTACATCACGATGACATGTGTCAAATTTAAAGAGAAACGTTGCCATGGAATAACCATTATTTAAAGTTAAAGTTTCGGTCCATGTCGCAGCTCATGTACCGTTGAGAGCTCACAGTGGCGCTACGGAACGGCCTGACACTGATTGAAATTAGCCAAAATAAGAATAAGGGAAAGACGAAGTTGGATGTCTGTGTGTTTTTTTTCAGTGTGCCTTTTTTGTCTAACTTTGGGGTTCCTCTTATTTCCTCCATTATGTAATAAACATGTTCGATAAGGTGGTTTGAACTTTGAACCCTTCCAAACCCCCATGGATACGACTTTAGTCGGAAACGTTACCCTGATTCTGTTCGACACTCGCCAAAAATCCTGGTAAACGTCGGTCGGTATCATGTTAAGAGTGACTACTAAAAGAGATTACTGGCATGTAACAGACCGGTACATACCGAACTGTTTTCCAGCCTTGGCATGGGGTACTGCTCTACTTTGCTTCTCGTTATGCGCTGTTTCTGTGTCAACGTCCTTTAACCTCTAGCGTTTTCTCTTACTTTCTCCTGTTATTCTGTTTCAGTGGCATTCGCTCTTTTCGCTCGTAAAGGGTGAAAAAAATAGATCCTCCCGTAACAATCCCCGAGATATTTTTGTGAAACTTATAAGTTATGTTTCCAGCTTTCATTTTAGCAGGACCAATTCCTCCACTTCGTCCACCGAAATCCTTGAAGGATCAGTGTTTGGAGTATATGACTCAAAAGAGATTACTTTTGGTGTAGGCAGATGTCTTTCAAAACAAATGTATGCAAACCTAAAGATGAATCTTTGCTTTGACAGTTTTTTGCCTACCTACGCGGACCATTTGAAACTGCGTAATACTTTTCTACTCTCTTGTATATGGAACTCATAATCAGTGGCGTCGTGCCATAAGGGGCCCGGGGTGCCCGGGCACCCCCAAAATTTTTGCCATCCTGAGAAAAAAGGTATCACCCTTTTTCAAGATTTGTAAACCTGAAAAAAAAGTACCACCTTTTTACAAGAAATGCAAAATCGGGCACCCCAAAATTTTTTAAGTGCACGACGCCACTGCTCATAATCTCTATACTTTCACCCAGCTTCAGCGACGGCGGAACTGGGGGGGGGGGGGGNCAGAGGGTGCAGCTGCCCCTCCTAAAATTTTGTAGGAGGGGCAAAGGTATGATTTTGCCCCCCCCCCTGGAAAAGTGCTTAAAATGGCCACTGCCACCCTGAGAAACATTCGTTCCGCCGTCACTGCCCAGCTTTGTCGTTTTTTAGCAATCTAATAGACTTTCTATGGAAAAAGCTTTTGTTGCGAATCCTTTACTTAGATATCCTCATCACAACCCATTTGGAACACTTGAATTTAAGCGAATAACATGATTTGATCCCGAAGGCGTTTAACATTGTCTCGAAACGCTGCGCCAATGTATAGTCCTTCGACTCATTTCGGAAACAGTACAAATTTACAACAGATTCTTATTTGTTATTTTTAATATAAAGAATAGGGTCGCCTCAAATCTTTGGATATTTCTGGATGCTGCACGATACCTTTGGAAGCTATTCAAGATGCACTCCCGTATTTAACAAAGCTAAAAAAGCTCTCTGCTCTCTCTAATTGTGGATGCGAAACGGTAATCTCAAAAACAGAACGAGAAATGTAATAGGCTTCTAAAACATTCTGGTGTTCAACTCACAAGAACATTGGGAGTTGGAGAGTAAAAGGAAATGACATCATTTGTGCAGATGGCGCAAGTGGCTCGCTTCCTACCTTTCGTTGTTCGCTATTCGCTATCGTTATTCCCGCGCTTTCTCCACGTTCTGCTGAGTTATCTTTTTCTAATAGGGAAGTAAAATATTATTATTGCCACAGTGGTCAGAATACTTCCTTTCTTGTAAACTAGTGTAATATTTCCTCATTGCGTTTCAGCTGAATAAATGCCTCCATTACGGCCATTAATAACATTAAAAAAAATGTGTCTAGAAAATGTTGTAGGGTAAACCATTTCTGTATAGTATCCTAAGCGTTTGAGATGCAAAATTAGTGTCCGTGAAAAGCAATTGCTTCGACAGGCCTACTCTAAACTTCGAGGGCACTTCGAAACTTTGCGGCTTAAGGTTAAGCGACACGGCCTTGGCAACCATTGAATATTTTCCAGGCTTTTTACTTTCTTGTTATTTTCGTTCAAAATCTAATTAATCTTCCAAAATATTTGTCTTAATGGATATTTATTTTTGTAACCTAGATATAAAAAGCGTTAGCCTTGTTCTGTCTCATAATCTTGGGATATTGCGGAGTATTATAATCCGTCACGAAAATGTTTCTTGTGTTGTCACATACTGAAAAATCTCTGAGAAATCATTGTTATTATTATTTGCAGAGAAAAAACGCTATTGCGACGACCTTGGGAACATCCGATTGCGTTCACAAATTAAAATAAATAAAAAGAAGCGTTCACCCGGCCAACAATAACATCCACCAGACACAAAAGCAAGCCCCGCGTGATAGCTGCGTTCCAGAACCCGCAAATGTTTAGCCCGACTTCTGGGCAAGTCGGGGGCAACACCGTTGGTCCCAATACGTTCGTCGGCTTTTACGAAATTCCGTGTCGAAAGTTTCTGCGGGAAATTGCTCCGAAGTTCACGTTCAATCGCGGGAGAAAGTTCTGCAAAATTATATTAAGAAATGAAGGGCGCAATGTTAACCGTCAAGTTGGGAATGATTTCGCTCAATTTTGTCTGTCAAGGAAGTAATTAGACAAAACGTTTCGCGGAGCTGCATGGTCATGAATCCTTGTAGGAAGTCGACAGATATGCACTGGAGTTGCAGCACGTTTCTTGTTCAGGAAGTCTGGAAGGAAAGTTGCTATTAACTTAAAAGGCGAGGGAACAGAAGAGGAGGAACGGAAGCTGTAGCCTTTAAAGGCTTAGTTAAATTTCGTATTTTTAGCTTTCCTTTGACATACTTGAGTCTTGGGAAGTGTGACTTTTCGCGTTCAACAACGAAGGTTTGTTTCCGTCGAAGTTTTGCTTTCGTTTAGGTGTTGATTTTTTTCGATGTAAAAGGCAGGATTCCTTGCTGGTTTATTTGTTTATCCACTTAGTTTCCTTGCTTCTTTATACTAAACAATATTTACCTTACACGATTCTATCGCTAATCGACGGAGTTTCAAGGAAAAGCTGCACTTTCTGGATAAGGAGCAAAACGTAAGCAACATGAATTGATAATTCATTAAGATATAGTACGGAATCTTGGTATTTTGTGTTGCGTGATTCGGTAATGAAACCAAAGGAAAAATATTACTGTAACTTGTGGGGCGGGGTTGAGTCACGTGTATTTTCGTCTGCTTAGCAGCCGGCGTGGGACTTTTGGAAGGTTTGGAACGCTGTGTGACTCTTTTTTAGGCTGTTGGAGGAAAGGAAACGGAGCAATTGGCTATTTTGGAAGCCATATCCCTCAACTAGTCAAAGGCCGTTGGTGAAGTGAAAAGTCGAACCAAGTTTTTCTTATCCACCTAACATGTTACGTCTTTTCATAAAGTCGAGAAAGAGAAAAGAATAAAAGCTATTCATCGACGGAAAACCAATTTGGGTCACGGAAACAGGCAGAAATTGTTCCCTTGTAAGCTTCCTGTTCTGGACAATAATGGAGTTTTAAGAGGTTTGCATGATGCTTGCACACATTTAAGCTCGTTGTGCAGAAAACAAATAAGAACGAGTCCAATTTTCATGCATTCACGACTTATTTGTGACAAAGAACACTGGAATGATGAGCTAATTTAAGATATAGCAAACCCGGCAAACTGATACGCCATTGATAATGCATATAACAAAAAGTAACGTGACAAAAGATTTCTTAATTCAGTGTACGAAATTTGACTTTTCAACGTGAAATTCAGTCACATTACTTCGGAACAGAGCGAGTGCAAAGTCCGTGATACTGTAGGGCACATTGAAATGAATAACGGTGTTTAATTTTAGAGAAGTATACATAAAATAAGTACTAGGCCTCGGATTAAACTTTGTATGAAGCTAGAAATTTGTGTAATCATATGAAGTTTCACGATAAAAGTTTTGATAAGACTTTCACTGTATTCAAGAAAAGCAGAAGTCTACATAACCTTTCTGACGTCGCTAGAAGTACGGAAAACCATATTGACATATACTTTTTTTAAGGTACCGATGTTTGGAGAACTTCGATTTCATTAATCTCAATAACGAAAAATACGAATTACATCTAGCGCCCTCGCAGATAATGTTCTTTATAAATTTGCTCGCTGCGTTTATTTGGAGCCTTTATTCTTTGATTGTATGAGATTTTCTTATTATAGTCTCAAGAAAGATTTATTTATTTAAAAGTTTCAAGACACCTCTCACAGAAGGTAATAACAGTCTTAAGATTCAATTTATTGTCGATTGTTATATCGGACTGGAATTTTTTAAAGTCTTTCCAATGTACTAAACATGTGAATATGACTTTATCAACTACTCTCCAGTACACAACTGACTTACAAAATCGAAGTTTACTGTGGAAGAAAGGAAAATAAGAAACTCGCTGAAGAATCAGTTCGCTAATAAATGTATGTATGGAAGATTTAAAAATCGGCTCGTAATAGCCAATGCGTCTATATTTTCTTTTAGTATGACATCCGTCGTGTAACCAGCAAGAACTTTCTGGCTCTTAAGCTTGGGGGGTTTCCTCTTATAAACTCAACGAAGTTCACGTATTTGCACTGACGTATTACTTTCACCTTCGTAGTCATCTCTTTTCACACGTGTTTTCTTCGTCCTCTATGCATAGTTAGCCAGAATTTTTATTTCGCATTCTTCCCAATTAAACGCTAAAGGAATGTCTTGTCTGATTCTGATTGTCATTACCTGTCCAGCACTCAAAGAATTTTTTCTGCGACGAATCGTTAGTCAAAATCTTCCTAAGCAACGTGCCGTACTATTGAGTGAGCGTAACATTCTCTCTGCTAGCGTTTTCGGACATGGCTCCAATTTTAAATTTGTCTTTCTGACTCAGAGATTCTCCTTTCTTAGCATATTTTAAATGGTCTCCCTCTCTACGCTGCAAAAGTTGTCTTCCTAGCCTCTAGACTTTACTCTTACATCTTCTAACGCCTCCTCTTCCATCTGAGATCCGCCTTCTAGACCCGTTTAAGGCGAAAAAGACTCGGAAGAAGGCAAAAACATGCCAAAATGGAAAAAGGAGAGTGAAAAGCCATGAAGTCCAACCCCGGACGCTAAAAATAATTGAAGATAACACGTCATCTTCCAATAATGCTGTGCCCATATCCCTCACAAATCCCCCCAAATACACCTCTCGTTTCCCATAAGTTAACTTCAAACTTCTTCAATCTTCGCCGCCTCAAACACACTTCTCTCAATCATTTTTATTTCTCATTATCACGTTTACAACCTCAGAAAAAAAAGTCCACTTGAAACTTTTATCGGCCGATGGAGCAGCATGAAAGACAGCTTCTCAATGAGAACAGTCTCTTCTTGACGTTAAGAATTCGAATCCCCCCCCCCCCCCAAAAAAAAAAAATCTCTTTTAGACTTGATATTTTAAAACTGTTCCCCAGAGGTAAGTGACGTCACGAGGACTCTATTTTTAATTTTCCTTTTATTTGCAACGTTTGTGGGTGGACATTTGTCACATAAGCAATATCCATCATTTTTAGATTCGGGAATTGTTTAGAAAACTAACTTTGAACTATTGAATCATTAAGTTCATGCACTGTCAAATTTTCTGGTTGTAAAGCGTCAACTTGAGAACAGGGATAAAAAGCAATATTAATGCAGTGAATACAATCAACAGTGAAGTGCAATAAGAAATGAAAATAGAAACTGGGTGATTAGAATAAACATAGCGCGAGTGTTATTCATGTGGCCAGCCAAGTAACAAAAAATTACTGTCTGAATCATAGCTGGCCGTTTCATGCTCTAAAAATGCCATTAAGCGACTATGGAAGGTCACGAAACCATGCGTGGTCCTGATGCATTATACGTGTGGGTTCTTCTGTCTGTCACACACCTTTACTAAGGAGTTTCTCATCAGCTAGGCATGTCACAAGACGAAGCTGAAAATGCCTCCTTTGGATGAGATCCTTGCTTGCTAGGGAGTTTCGGAATTGGTGTAATGTCTACCAAAAAATGAACCTAGGAATGATCTTTCAAAAAAGAAGTAAAACAAGCCATGTAAGCCAAATCCAGAAGATCTCGTAGCCTCGAAAAACAGGCAAGGCAGGGACCCCTGGAATATCGAAAAGGAGGACGTTGTGGACGTATTTTTGGCTTTCCTCCCTTTTCAAACTCTTCTTCACACCACCTTCCCTCCTACCGTCTCCCTCCTTTAAAAGTGTCTGAGTACGCAAGCGCACTACTAATTTTTCTATTTCATTTACCAAGACGCTTTGAAATTGCACACCTGGAAAATGCCGAGTTCCAAAGCAAGCAAAGAAAGCTCCGCCTTCGCAGAAATGCCCCGGGGAGTTTCGCGGTAGGGAGGAGGAGCCAGCCAGGATTCCAGGGGGAGCGTAGGCGACAGGGAGGGTAGAAATGACCAGCCCGAGTTTCGTTGAAAAGATCTTCACTTGCTCCAGTGGAAGTCAGAAGCGTGTGAACTGTGAACAAGGGAAGGACAGTCTTCGCCTCCTCTCAAAAACTTTTTGCTTCGTTTGAAAGTCTCGAATTCCGAGGTAGGCTTTCTTGCTTGCTTTTATCTGACACTTGTACCGTTTTTACGAAAAAAAAACTGCCTTCCGTTCCGCTAACACCCTTTGGAGTGAGTTTGAACATTCTTTACTAAGTGAAGACGGAGACTGAAGTTAGGAAACCTTCGATAGTGAGAAAATTCCAGTTCAATCCACGGCAGTGATGGCGTTACCTGGCTAACAACTCTCTTGCTAACTTGCGTTCTATCTTTCTTAATTATTACAAGCCATATGTAGTTGTGAACGTTTCCTTAAGCAACACAAGTAAACAAACACTAGTTGGAAACTAAATCGCGGCATCACTTCTCTGGAGTTACAGATAACCGGAGAGCTAAATATTTTCATGGTCCTGCCCGGGGGCCTTGGGGAGCTTCTCGAAGGAAGAGGGGGTTGGGTGAGGGTGGCATGTGTGGGTGGTAGGGGAAGTGATACCTTTGGTACGGCTCTGTGTTTGGGTTACGGTACACGAGTTGGCGGAGGTGTTGCTAAGTTTAGATTAGAGCCCCAGAACGGGCCCACTTTGACACTAATTTACGTCCTTTGAATCTTTTTGAGCATCGGTCATGACCCATTTTTTAGAGTAATAACCCCATTGCGGAAAAGTGCTCCAGTTATTGCTTTTTGAGAATTTCTACCAGGAAACAAATCAAATATTAGATTTTCTTTTAACAAGATGCAGAAAGTAGGATTATTAACAACGATAGATATTTGACAGTAATCGTGGAGAAGCTACAAGGGCACCGTCATTTCAGTTTGAAAAGGAATGCAACAAGCTGCACGAGAAAAAAAAGAAGACCGATGACCTTTTGTTTCAGCTAAATGTTTAGGTCAATTCTGTATGGATTTCTTCGATAGCTGTTAGTTTTTGGATATGCTTTGGTTTGAAAAAAAAATTTAATGAATAGCACAGGAACTCGTTTTTGCTTTTCTGCTACATTGCTATTTATTTCTTCTGATTATGTAGTTAACATGCCTTTCGTGCCCGCTGAAAACCCTAAATGCCCCAAATGCGGCAAATCTGTCTATGCCGCTGAAGAACGTGTCGCTGGTGGCAAGAAATTCCACAAGCAATGCTTCAAATGCGGTGAGTTTCATTCTTGAATGCTTTCTACTCAAATGTCCATTCTTCTGAAATGGCGCATTCACCAATTTAAAATGTTTAACTCGTATCAGGTCTCTGCAACAAGTTTTTGGATTCCACCAACTGCGCTGAACACGGAGACGAATTGTACTGCAAAGCTTGCCATGGTCGCAAATACGGACCTAAAGGCTACGGTATGCCAATTTTGTCATTGTTTCATGTATTATTAATTGTTAATTCTTTTTTTCTATAAAAAATGACAGCAAAACTGTCTAAGAACTTGACTATAGATTTACTCTATTTAGAATTTTGTCGTATATCTCGATCGTATTTTCGTAAAAATTCAGTTATTTATTTGCTCGTTGTCTCCAATGAAGGCTTTGGCGGTGGTGCTGGTGCCTTGAGCATGGATACTGGTGCACATCTTGGCAACACTGAATCCGTCGAGTAAGTACTTTTAACGCCATTAAAGTATTCTAGGACTTTGATAAAATTGAATGTCCAAAACAGGATAGTTGTTGATTAATACTATGAAACAAGTAGACCTTATATTGTAGCTTGATTTTCGCCATGGAAAAGTAAGTGATAAGGGCAGAGGGCAGGTCCAATTTTACTGTAATGGATTAATGGAAAAAAATTTCTTCGATCATGTTATAAGTTTTATCTTCATGTCGGAAGAAAACGAAAAGAAAAAGTGGCTCATGAAAGCCCGTCTTTGTTTTTGTTTTAGTAACAAACCCACCGATCCCGTCTATGGCAAGCAGCAATAATTTCGCAGTCAAGTGTGCCTGAATCACTGTGCAGAGAACGTTCTTTGAAGAAAAACAGATTCTTCATGTAATTAACGGCTTACTTTTAGAGTTTTCTGTCTTTGTGCCAAAGCCGAACCAGTTTCAAATTACTGTTATTTCTTTTTTTCATTTTCCGTTTTCACACTTTTCTCGCCTGTTGCGAAAAGGAGTACAAGCTTTTTAGTCTATTTTATTGTTATTCTTCTCTGATTAAGTTCTCTCCGAAATTTTGGCACCGCCCTATCCCGCCCCTATGAAAATGATTTTTAATGTTGTTCGGCTTCAATAAAGTTTTTCACTCGTCGATTGATTTAGTCTTTACTTTATGAATTAGCAAAAGACTTGTAAAGGAAAAATTTTTGAACAAACGTACAAAAGAGAAGGGAAAAAATAGGAAACTTTGAAAAGGTGCTGCGATTCCGACGTCCAATGAAACGGATCCGGAATTTAAGATTCCAAGGTGACCTTTCCTGCCTTGTTTTTTGTTTATCTTTTTCTTCGTTAACCAACAAGATTCTTGATTGGGCTAATGCAAAACTGACCGCATTTTGGGAACACATATTTACCCAATATGACTCATTTTTGAGGAAATGGCCCTACCTATGCGTCTCATTACGTTTTTTTTTTTTTTTTTTTTTTTTTTTTTTTTAAGTTAAAACCTCCTTCAGTTTTGGGTGTCGATCAAAGGATAAGGTGTTGGACAGTAAAATTCCTATCTAGTGATGGGATAAGGAACTGCCCTCTTGCCCAGCTTAAATGTACAACAAAGACATAACAACGCTAGGGAAAAGTCTATGACTATGCTACTTCCGGTTGTTTCGCTCCTTCTCCCATTACTTGATTGAAATCTTAACGTAACTTTCAGATTTGAAAAATAGTTTTCTGGAAAAAAATGGGGAAATTCTTTGACTTGGAAAGTTCGAACACGAAATTGAAGGAGTTCCAAAAACTGAAAATGTCACATTAAAAGTAATAAAGTGATGTGAAAAAACGAAGGATTAATTACTAATGCTTCGAATACTGACCAATCCTGGAAAGTAACGTGAAATTAGTAGTTTAACCACTCAACCGCTTATGACTGGCTATGACTTACAGCTTATAACATGCAAATCTCAGAGTAATCAGAAGCTGCAAGCTTTATACTGCAATATTAATCTTTCCCGGTGGCAAAAAGCGTTAAAAGATAATGTGTTTCTAAGGTATTATTTTTTATTTCTGCAGACAAGCGCCCCGGGCTCCCGCCAACAGGCCTATTACTAAAGCCCCAGATGGCGAAGGTTGTCCACGTTGTGGAGGTATGGTTTACGCCGCAGAGCAGATGTTGGCCAAAGGACGGGTGAGAAATTTAGCATTTTTCTGCTAAATTCTTCAGTTTCTTAATGAACTCACGATTTTATTCTGAACATTCACCCAGGCTTGGCACAAGGAATGTTACAAGTGCAAAGAATGTAACAAACGCTTAGATTCGGTCAATACTTGTGAAGCTACCGATGGTGAAATCTACTGCAAAGGTAAAGCTCACTTTTCTATTTCCAAATTTCAAGTTACCAGTCTTTGTAAAAGAATATCGTAATTAATTTTAATTAAATCAAGGACAAAGGAACAATTCTTAAAAATAATACATTTCTATGCTGTAATCCCGATATAGTCTGTTACGGTAAATCGTTCGGACCCAAGGGTTACGGCAGGGTGTTGCAAAGCGACGCCGAAACCTTAAGGTTAGCTCGTTTTCTTGGCTTGTTACAAAACTGGCCTCTGAAACGTAACAGCTCACTTACGAAAAGCGACGAGTTGTGGGTTTTCCTAACAAATCGCTTCATCCCTTTAATTGCGCTTTTATAACTTGTAATCTGCAATATTGAATTATTGAGCAGATGCTTTATACTCACCCTTAACCATTTGGTGAGTTCTATTGGTGTGCTTCCGAAAAGCAAAAATGAATTTTGAAATTTTTCAAAAAGAATTTCAACATTTCTTTATAATTTTGTTACTACATACGGGGCCAAATTTTCTACAGGGTTTTTTGTTTTGTTCTTTCTATTCAGTTTGCTACGGGAAACGTTTTGGCCCCAAAGGTTATGGCAGCGTGCTTTCGTCGGATGTTTGCAGCAACGGACACCCGTACGTGCATGCCCTTATAACGCTTTCATTACCTTCGCAAAGTTCTTAGCGCTTTCCTTACGAATCATACTACGATTGCCAACAATACGACTGTCATGAATTTCTTTTAATATTCTAACTTTAGTAACGAGTTAGCATTCTGATTTAATGAGGAAAACTAAGTTGTAAAATTGAAAAATATTTACAGTGACGTCGCCAAAATTCGTCCACTCCAGATTGATACGTCAGTCATCAAAGCACCAGAAGGGCAAGGATGTCCTCGCTGTGGAGGCGTGGTCTACGCTGCTGAGCAGATGCTTGCTCGCGGATCGGTAATAATTTACGTTCTCAAGTGTCTTGCGAACTTTTTGTTGACCGGAATCTTAATAGGTGTGGCATAAAAGCTGCTTTAACTGCAAAGAATGCCGTCGGGTGCTAGACTCGATCATCGCTTGCGATGGCCCTGATCGCGAAGTGTACTGCAAGTTGTGCTATGCGAAGAAATATGGCCCAAAAGGTTACGGCTTCGGTGGTGGCGCTGCTTTCTTGCAAACCGATACCCTACCGTAAGTTGGAGTGAGATTTCTATTGTTAGGATTACTACAGAAACCGATTGATTAATGCAGTCGACAGACTTATAAAATATGCAAAAAGTACGACGTAGATTTAATTTAAGAATTTTTGGTGTTTTGTAGAAATGGACAAGAGATGGATCAATCTCTAAAAGCTACGTTGAACCCGTCCACAACAACAATTAAAGCTCCCGAAGGTGAAGGTTGCCCTCGTTGTGGTGGTGTGGTCTACGCAGCCGAGCAACAATTGGCCAAAGGCACAGTAAGTTACGCCATCTTAAGAAAGAAATGGTTAAACAATTCCTGACGCTCTTTTGCTCAGATTTCATTTTCTGTTACTTAGTTGTTTTTCAACCTCTCATTCTTGAGTACTTTTAAAATTTGCGAGTTCTTGATATCGAAAAAGATGACGCTCTAAATGAAATCTAGATGTGGCATAAGCGCTGCTTTTCTTGCGCGGATTGTAAGCGACCACTGGATTCGGTCTTAGCTTGCGATGGTCCTAATAGGGAAATTTACTGCAAAGCTTGTTACGGCAAACGGTGGGGACCTAAAGGCTTTGGTTACGGTCACACCCCTACTTTGGTCTCTGTCACTGGTGAAACCGAAACGCCATTGTAAGTAATTTCTTCCATTCGAAATACACTTGCGCAAGTTTTCTCGTTATTAATTGTAACCCACATTTCAGGGAAGCCAAGCCTGTCACTAAGGCAGCTGACGGTGAGGGTTGCGCTCGTTGTGGATTCGCAGTTTATGCAGCTGAGCAGATGATTTCTAAAAATAGAGTAAGTTTTATCTGAGTGAACTTGTTACACGCTATACTGCTTTCTATTTCTTTTATATATTTTTCATATTCGACAAGCTAGAATTCATTCAAGTTATTTCTTTATTTTCCTCGCGCTACATTTATGTTATTCGTATATTTTTTGCTAATGTGCCACCCGTTCGAGTATTAGTGAATTTTTTTTTTCTAGATCTGGCACAAGCGCTGCTTTAGCTGCCATGAATGTCACCGTTCTTTGGATTCCACGAATATGAACGACGCTCCCAACGGCGAAATCTACTGTATGGGTTGCTACCGAAAGAAATGGGGACCCCATGGTGTTGGTTACGGCATGGGTGCTGGTGCACTTTCAATGGCTTAAAGCTATTTTTAAATCACTTCGACGGGGATGGGGAAAACACACAAACAAAGGACGTGGACTTGACTGTGACGAGGACTCTTTACGTAGGCTAACTGTCTTCGAGTGCCAACCAACGAATTCTTTGGGCTATTTCCCCCCAACCGTTAGTGCAAATTTTGCATTTGTTACGGAGAAGAGGGTGTTTCCGTTTTTTAAAGAGCTTTTTTTGACTTTATTTTGGACTGATGCACAGAGAAGTGTTACTAACTAGTTTTACTCGTTTTACTTATTACGGATTTGCATTGACAGTTGAACGCTGTGGCACTGATTTGAAAACGTTCAACGGGAAATCCTGTCGAGCGTTTTGATTTTTGTATTTTTTTATAAATATTTTCTTTTTGTTGGAAAAGTGAAATGAATAATGCAGTCTAAGTTTTGAATTCAATTGTGGAACATGCTTCCTTGCCAGAATTAACCATATCCGCGTAGCTTTTTTTCTTTTAGTTTATGTACAGCTTTTTATTTATCGATATTTTTCTGTGACGTTGGATGCTTTTTTTCTGAAGCTGATGTGCGAAATTTGACTATACCAGTGACTATATTACTTGCCTTCAGGCTAGTAAAAGACAAACGACGAGCCTGATTGTAGTTCGACTGACGGGGGCTAGAGGGTGTGTGAGTTTACTAAGACTGGGGATTGGGAATTTTTAGAAAAATGTCAGGAAGACAGAAAAGGACTTTCTGAATTTGCGAGAAAAGTACAATGCGCTTTAAAACTGTTCGACTAATGATTAATTGCCAGTCCAATACATGCCTTTCTCGCTTTGTAAAAAAAATGAGCGACATTCTTGTTACATTTATGGGCTACAGAAAATGCCGCAATCGTACAAGTTGAAAATAGTAAAGGAATCGAAGACGTTGGTAACAATTTTATTTTTTCAACAAACTTTAGTAATTATTAGGTGCATTGATTATTCACTTGTATAAATTCGCTAGAGATGAATATTCAATGTAAGTGAGATTATCAAGATTATGTGAAACTGAACGAAGAGAACTTCGAACGTCCTACTGCAAGCCTCAGCCTACGCGATACCAAAGATACCGAAGATTGGCTTATTGGAAATTGTAGCATATGCCGCATTGTTCGACATGTTTCGCACTGAACGACTGGCAGTTAGGCCGGCATGTTAGGAGTGAGGCCAGGGCCGTAACCAGGATTTTGGTTCGGGGGGTTGCTAGTTCGGAGGGGGTTTTACCTACGTGTTTTTTATACATTTAGCGTTTCTCTATTTTCCACGTTATAAACAAAACATTTCGGGTGAAGGGGGCGGGGTCAAACCCCCACTAACCTCCTCCTAAACAAGGCCTTGAATGAGGTATTCGCATTTACCACGTAAATCGAGTCTGTCTGCTGCTTTGCTATTGGGACATACCGAGCCACCCTGCAGAATCTCGTTAAAATGAACCTCGTGGTCAGAAGAAAATACTCGGTGCATTCGAAGGTCGTTATATCCGACACGTGTACATAAAGCGGGACCTAAAAAACCGTTTACCGTAGCCCACAGTTCGTTATAAAATGAGTTTGTTAGAAAAAACTTCCATTTTATTTATCTATGTATTATAACGACACTGATGTGACGACGAACCCCTAGCTTAGTCTCCAGATCGCGTTGATGTTTATTGCAATGATATGTATTGGTATTAATCAACAACCTATATGCTGGTACACACAACCCCGTACCCAGGTAGGGATTGTAGAAGGTCCCCCCCATAAATGTTGACTTTATAATTGGCGATTAGAAAGTAGCAAAAAAAGTTGTATATGGGACCCCCCTCCAGGAACCGAAATCCTTGTACGCACCTTACTTTGTAGGAAGATCTTGATAGAAACCACTAGCCACTGAATAAAGTTTGCGATATTTTGAACTTGTGGTAGTAGTCACAAGTAGCGGTAAAAATAAAAACATGTAAGACATCGGTACTGGATAGCGCGAAAGTGCCAGCTGATTCAGAATTAACACTCTAATAAAGTAATGCTGTAAGTTGCCTAAACGATGCTTCTCGTATTTTTCACACTTCTTAGGGCTGCTTCAAAAGTGGCGCTCTTGGCGGTGTAACGCTTCCTTTTTCAAACCGCAAAATTCTTACTACGCTCTAGTAATTAACATTTTGATACAAGCAATTAAAAAATAGTCTACATTATCAAGTCCACAATGAGGTGGCGGACTTCACAATTAAACTTAAGCGTAAGCCTTGCTCCTAACTAACCGATGGACTGGTAGATAAGAAAGAAATCCTCAGAGAAAACCAGAGGCCTTAGTGGTCAATAATACCAAAAACGAAACATTCACGCACCGAGTTTATTCACTAAGGAATATCCGCTGAATATTCCTCTTTAGGACATACAAATTAGTCAGTAATGAAAGCTTTTTGAAGCGTAACTTACAAATATTAAACACTATTGAACGCTTTTCTAGAGCATTTTTCTTTCGTTTTTAATGCGCATTTCTGGATGTCTATGGTTGCACATTTTTACGTTTGCGAACAACGCTTAAAAAGTCTAATGTACATATATTTTTGGTAACGTGTACATTTGAGTGGTTCACTGCAAATAGCAGAAGTACGAAAAAAAAGACGTTCATAAGATGAGTTTATAAAACGCTCAAAATCCACAAAAGGACACTTGAAGACGTGTATATTACAATGGTCAACTCATAGTGGCGATATTGTGTCCAGCGAACTGCCATGAAATTGGCTGTAAATCCAACTTAACCGGATTTTGAAGCTACCACGCGATAATTTTAACTTCTTCCGGTAATGCGGTAGTTTATAATTTATCGCGGTAGAGTAAAGCTGAAAAAAAGCTAAAAAATACAGGGATAATTCAATCCTGAAATTAACAACTATTCATACAGAAATACGCTTACATTGAAAACGTCAGAAAACTTGATTTTATTTTATAAGAAAGCACCAGGTATTCTACTTTTGATACTTTTTGCCTGGCACAAGAGAAAGTGTGTTGAAAAAAGGAAAATTTTTCCTTTCTAAATGGTCTACTTCTATGCTGTAATCGCGTGTCATTTTTATTCCAAAGGCGCGAAAGCCTCAGCATCTCTTTCATCTATTATTGATCCCCAAGCGCCGCGCGCATTTGCTATTTATCTAAGGCATCAGGATGAGTCTGCGTCGAATGACGTTCCAGCTTCCTGGTCACCTCTCCGTGCCAAAATACAAGGGTGTTGTTTGTTATTGTTATAATGTAAACTGTGATCAAAACTTTCCTTAAATTTGTATCACTACAGTGAGATGTTAACCACAGTCTTCCACTGTTGGCTTTTTCTGTGCCCTTTGTGGTCAGCAGTTGAAGCTACGCCCATTTACTTCACCATCGGGGGAGTTTTGAGTGATCATGAAAACGATCTTCTGTTCAAGAAAACTATCGATGTAAGTTTCCTAAATTTAACATAGAAAGGTAATAATAAAGTAATTTGAATCTAGTCATTCGATTTTCTAATTCAATAAAACACGCGAAAAATATTGTAATCCAGTTAAGTAGAATTTCTTTAAAATTGATTTCCACTTTGCTCTTAAAAAATACATAATATATTTAAAAGAAATTTACAACACTGGATATGACAGTTGAGTCCTATTTAAACGCGTGACTTAGGAACTCAACTTCGATCCGACATTGGTGCCAAAGAATACGACGCTGTACAGCGCCTCCATGTTAATGGACCCTAATCCGATCCGTACAGCGCTCAAGGTCTGCAACTATTTAATCACGCAACAAGTTTACGCCATCGTGGTATCACATCCTATGCGGGGCGAAATGTCACCAGCCGCCGTTTCGTATACAGGTGGCTTTTATCACATTCCAGTTATCGGAATTAGCTCCCGCGATTCCGCTTTTTCCGACAAGGTAATGCCAATCCTTTACTGTAATAAAGAAACGTTATAAGACACTAAAGACGAGCTATAAACTGTTTTATGGATTATGATACATTTAGAATATCCATATTTCTTTCGTACGGACTGTGGCGCCATACTCACACCAAGCGGATGTTTGGACGACCATGATGCGTCATTTCAGCTTTCGTCAAGTGGTTATCATCCATAGTTCCGACACCGATGGCAATTCGTTATTAGGTCGCTTCCAGACACACAGCCAATCAAGTGACGAAGATACAGAGATTAAGGTAGACGAAATATTCCTTGACCAGTCGGGTGTCGAGTAAGATATAACTGATCTATTTCATGCACCGGGACTCAAAGAAATAAATCAAAGATATCTGCCGTGATGTTATGTCAAAGAAATAGATCAAGCGTATCTGCCCTGACATTTCGATCACAGTGTGTTCCAATCCTTGAATTGTACCACTACCAATTCTTCGTCACTTGAGACCTTTAAGCGCACTCAGTTTTAATTGGTTCACTTTAAGTTGAGTTCAACGCTGCTCGATGTAAGTGCTTCTAGTTTTCAAAAGTCAAGGAAAATCTCAAAAAAGCTTGTAAGATCAATGCGAAGAGAGTAATAAAAATGGTTTTATTTCTGCAGATTGAAGCCGTGTTTGAGTTTGAGCCAGGATTGCAGAGTTTTACGAGTCAGCTCTTAGAAATCAAAGAAGCACGAGCTCGAGTTTACCTGCTTTACGCCAAGTAAGATTCTAATAATTTTCCTCAAACTGCGAGTTGGGAAAATGAAGCTAAGAGTAAAATTATATGTCTACTCCAATCTGTTGTACGTTTTCAAGTAAGGAAGATGCTAGTATGATTTTCCGCGATGCGACAGCCCTTAATATGACTCACGAAGGACACGTGTGGATTGTCACTGAACAAGCATTAGACGCGCCAAATGTACCGGACGGAGTTTTAGGTTTACAACAAATAAATGCCACTAATGAATCTGCTCATATCCGAGACAGTCTGTAAGTTTCATATGATTTTCAATTATTTGCATCTTACTTGCTTTATTTATGTTTTTAAGCAACTTCATTCAGCGAGTTCAGAATCATAATAATCGCGCTAAGCGGTGCTATCCGTACCTTTTTTTAGAAATTCTACAAAGAAAATTTTGCGTTCGGATAGTATTTATTTATTTATTTATTTATGCTTCTGCATGTTGTAGATACGTGTTGGCATCGGCTTTGCGGGATTTACAAATGGTGGAACAGATTACGGACTCACCTAAAGATTGCAACAATTCTGGCGCAGTTTGGGATACCGGCAAAACCCTATTCCAGTGATAAGCTTTGCAATATTTTTCTCTCTCTTTTCTTCCCGTTTTATTTCATATCTCTTCTTGACAGCTACATTAAGAAACAGATTTTGCTTGACGGACATACGGGGAAAGTTGCGTTTGACGAGAACGGGGATCGATTGAACGCCGAGTATGATGTTGTCAATATTCAGTCAGGTCATCAACATGTGTCTGTTGGACAGTACTTTTATTCGAAAGTAAGCCACGGATGACTCGTTATTCAAGGGATATATCAAGATAATACTTCGCGTTTTCTTCCCCTCTCTACATGCATTACTGCAGTTCAGGCGTACCATGACGCTAAACATAAACGATAGCGCAATTGTATGGCCAGGTGGTGGTAATACAAAACCGGAAGGCTTTATCATCCCAACGCATCTGAAGGTCATGACAATCCAGGAAAAGCCTTTTGTTTACGCCCGCGAAATTTCGACCGATAAAGGAGAGTCTTGCGACGTTCTGCAGAAGGAATTACTATGTCCGTGGTTCAATAACAGTGGGGAAGGTAGTTGCAAAATTTCTTCCTTTCAGGAACACACGCCTCCTCCATTCCATCATGCATTTTTACTCTACAGTAAATAAATGTAAACGTGAGTCAAAGTCGAAGTTTAACAGAATCAGAAAACAGTTAAATTAAATCTAAAAAAGAAAACAAGTAGTGCTTAATTGAACTGTGGGAAGTTTAACGAGACTTTTATTGCTTGCGCTACAGAACTTTTAGTTGATTATGTGTGTCCTCTACCCAAACGTGTAAATAGGAGGAGCCTCTACAAAGCAATAACAGAGGGGCGGGAATAGTTTAGAAAACTGTAGGAAGTGAAAAAATATTGAAGAATTATTTTGTTAGGGGATAAAAGCTATTGTTGTCGTGGCTACTGTATCGACCTCCTTCAAAAACTCGCCCAGAAAATCAACTTCACCTTTGATTTAGTTCTGTCACCAGACGGCCAGTACGGAAACCTAGCGACGCGTAATGGATCAAGTAATATGCCTTTTTTATTGAAAAAGTGAATTCTGGAAATAAAAAAAAAAAAGAATTTAAGGGGGGAAAAGTTAAAAGCCTTTTTATCTCTTTTGGTTATCTTTTCTATTTCTCTCCGCTTAACTCTTTGTTTGAGTTTTAAGAAATTGATACTTTTCCATCCATCATTCTACACAAAGAAAAAGTTGACAAGGTGACTTTCATACATTCGTTATAGACAATTCTTTACTCTTTTCACTTTCTCTTGGCTTTTCGTTTTTCTCACCGACGATAGTTCATCAATCAGATATATTTTTTAGCTTTGACGTTTGAATACGCTTTCTGCTTCGTTTTACGCGTCCCGTAACGAGAAAAGCAGAAACGAATGTAGGAACCACGCTGCAGTGGGGCTACTTGTACCCCTTCGAGATTTCACTGTCTGATTTGCAGTAGGTTAAATAGCGTGTCGTATTTTCTCTTCAACTTGGGGTGATGTGGGTTCGGTGGGAGTTGGTTTCGGATGGCGGTGTAATTTCTTGTGCTTAATAGACCGCAAAGAATGGACGGGGCTGATAGGAGAATTGGTGTACGAAAGAGCGGACATGATTGTAGCGCCACTTACCATTAACCCGGAGCGGGCCCAAGTCATCGAGTTCAGTAAGCCGTTCAAATATCAAGGAATCACGATCCTGGAGAAAAAACAGCCCAAGACTTCCACCTTGGTCTCGTTTCTGCAACCGTTTCGAGACACGTTATGGATTTTGGTCATGGTATCGGTACACGTTGTGGCGCTGGTACTTTATTTGCTGGATCGGTTTTCTCCCTTTGGAAGATTCCGTCTCGCCAATACCGATGCCACCGAAGAAGATGCCCTGAATTTGTCTTCGGCCATTTGGTTTGCCTGGGGAGTTCTATTAAACTCCGGAATCGGAGAAGGTATACTTGCGGAGTTTTTTCCTCTTGTTCTAACGTTTCTTTTTTTTTTCTCGACACTTCAGTATATCTTCATGTCAAAGGTGTTCCTGGATTCTTTTTTTTTTTCAGAATAAAAAGACCAAATTACGTGTATTCGTTAAACTCACATTGATGGATTGAAGCGTGTAAATAAATTAAACTAAAATGTTCAAGTTTTTGTTACTCATCGGCAGTTTTTTTTAAATTGTATTAAAATGTTCAAGTTTTTGTTGATCATCGGCAGTTTTTTTAATTGTATTACTAATTGGAAATTTATTTACTAAAATTTTCCGTGTCTTAATTGTGCATAGTTTTTTATTCGAATTGTGAACATTTATTTAAGTACTCGCTCGTTGAAAGCCATGTAGGCTGTCACCCGTCGTCTTCGTGATGAACCAGTTATTTACTGTTCAGATTTTTTTTATGTTCAATTAATTTTCAACGTTCATTACAGGCACGCCAAGGAGTTTTTCAGCTCGAGTACTGGGTATGGTATGGGCTGGCTTTGCGATGATAATTGTTGCGTCGTATACTGCTAACCTGGCAGCTTTTCTGGTTCTCGATAGACCGAAGACAAGTCTTTCTGGTATAAACGATCCTCGGGTAAGTTTGAGATTTTTTAAAGTCTTTTTACACGAACGCCCTCTTTCTCACAGAATTTATTACGTGAAGCCTAAATACATTTGTTTTTATTTATTTCAAATCCCAATCATAGATTTTAAACTATGTATGCGTCTAACAAAATGGCAAAGAGCAATGCTCACACTGGACATTAATACACGCACACACAAAGAAAATCAACACGCCTAGTGATACATGTATTTATCAACAGAGAATTTTCGAGTTCTTCACTAATAAAATGGTATATTAGGTGCATGTTTCTTGGTGACTCCCTTGCACGTTTTATATCCACGCTAAACCGTTGTGTCTTGCTGTAGAAAATGGAATTTTATCCATTTGAGAATGTAAAGTGGCTCTTAAATCCATTTTAGCCGTTTCAATAAACATGACCAGGAGGTCGTAATATACAAAACTGTAATACAGCGGTACCTCGTTTAGCAAACGCGTTGTATAGCGAACAACTTGTACAACTGACTTGCACGCGGGCGAAAAAATGATTCATACAACGAACTTTGCCTCTTGCAATGAATCAGTTAGGGTGAGCAAAAAAGCTTTTAAAAAAATTAGCGGTTACATTTCCCCGTCCGTACGCATGCATTATGGAGAACTTGGCTGCCCCGCAACTGTCAGTTGCTGAGAAATTGCCTGCTTGTGTATCTCTGATTACCTAGTTTTAATTATTTTTTGCCACTTATAAGTGATGCCTAAATTGCGTTAGTGAATTCTGGTAATAAGAAGAGCAGAGAGAGATTTCTTGTAATGTAGAGGTGGAAAAGCGCATTGTTTCCCCTATGCCTACCGCAGCAGAATTTATTACAAAAATGGAAAAAACTCAAGACCAAGCAAAAAATGTGGCATCCAAATAAAGTTGACGCGAAGATATGTTCAGACATAGTCAACGACAATGTCATAAACTTCTTTAGAACCGTATAAAGAAGATTCAAAAGCAAGCCACATCAGACAGGTTCTTCCAATCAGTGCCTGCCACGAAAACCACAGTTGCTACGTAATAGGCAAAAGTATAAAAGATTTGTGTAATTTACAGTGTCTTGAAAGCCACTGATTGAACAAAACTGTTTTAAATGCTTAAAATACATGTTTAAAATGTGTATTTTGACAGTCAGTAAATATCTAGTATTTTCCCCTATTTTTTAAATACACTTCAGGTTGCGATCGGGGATCGGATTAAATTTGTTTTCGTCGAATCTTATGGAAAATGCTTTCGTTATAACGAACGTTTCTTTCACCAAACGCTTTCCGGGAATAGATTAGGTTCGTTAAACTGTGGTCCACTGTATGTCGTTTCCAAAACATGCGTGAAAAGAATTTTAGTTGAGAACCAAGCGTCGAGGCCGCAATGATGCTCGCGAGTTTTCGTGCTGTTATTTAGGACTGACTGTTATTAGCGTTCTAATATTGAACTGAGCAAAAAAAAAAAAAGTTAACATAGCAAACCACAGAGGCTTAGTTAAACCTCTTCAGGCTGATTAAGCTGGATTAAATGGTGAAGGGCTTGAACGAGTTGGTTACAAGGTGAAAAGGCCGCGAAAGTATACAGTGTAAATAACTACTGTGTATAAAATGCTACAAGAATTGCCTTTCACTTTGACACTGATTTGCTGGAGCCCCGTCTGCGCCTCATAAAAGTTAGTCAGCCTCGAGAGTCATGATTAGACCTCTGTGGCTTGCTATGTAAACTTTTTTTATTTCTTTTTGCTCAGTACAGTACGTTAAGGGGAAAAATACAATTACTTTGATTATTTTAAAGTGACATGAAAGAGACAGTAGCGATTCGTTGATGTGTCCATGAAACAGCATAGTGGCGACTATAAAATAATTAATGAATCCCTCTAAAAACTGTTGTGTTTCTCTCTCCCTCTTCCAAAAGCTCCGGAATCCCATGGAGAACTTCACGTACGCGACGGTCCGGGGTTCTGCTGTGGATATGTACTTTCGAAGGCAAGTTGAGCTTTCCAACATGTATCGTACTATGGAAGGGAATAATTACGTGACTGCAGAGGAAGGTATTGCTGCAGTAAAACAAGGGTAAGTTGTGACACGTTTCCTCACTTTCTCTCCTTCGTTTTACCTGCGTTTTGCTCATCCGTCCCTTCAATTCAGCGCGAGAGTAGGAAAGAGCTACGCTGCTAAATGAGCATCTGTTCTCATACTTTGCTCTCTGCTGCACACTTCCGTTTCAACGAAATTGCGTTCCCAAATGAAGATTGTTCTTATATCTTTACATGCATACACACATTCGTTTTATTTCGCACTTTTTCTGTAGCTTTAGCTATAAAAGAATTCAAGTTAAACGCTTTTTCCCTTTTCTTTCGTTTTCTTCTATTGAGTGTTTACGTTCTTTTATATTCCGAATCGGAGAGAAATGTACGTTGGAATCAGGATAAAGTTGATGGGAAAGTTCAGGCCCACGTCGCGTACTAGTGAACTCAGACGAGTTGATACGAAATGTATTGACCTGTCATGTACTCTTTTCTGGAAAGAGTGTATTGAGAGATGACACAAGGAAAGAAAGAAAGTAGTTAAAAAGCCCCAAGAAATTTTGACAATGCTTCCATGAGAGACAGAAGTCCGGGCTTTACCAGAGGCAAACTCTACAGGAAAGAATTGCCTAGCAACGGATCGAACAAATAAGGAAATTTACCACCTTTAAGATTGTTTTGCTATTACATTCACTTTTTAGTGAAGTCAGCTCTAGCATAGGTTTCTTCGCATTCAAGAGGGAAATTCTGAGTGCAGTTGAGCTGTGAAGAAATGATAAAATTGAAAGGCTTTTTATTCACTTATGTGAAAAATTGAGAGTAAGATCTCCTATTTACAAAGAACGGAACGTAATCTTATTGTCAATACAGCCCTTTGGGGCTATTCCTACAATGTTGTGTTGCCAGTTTCATTCCATATTACTCCGAGGAATTTCCTCTTAAGGACCTTACTGTTAAATCCCACCAGCAATTAAGGAAAACTGATTACAGAATTAGCTAAGGTAAAGTGTGTTCGCCAAGAACTAATAATGGAATTTTGCGGTATTTTTGAGATATTCTTGCATACTACGTTCTATGTTTCATCACAAACGCAAATAATGAGAACTTCATCAAAATAAACGTACTTAGCGTCAATAATGCACACAGACCATGGTGACAAGGTGACACGAATTTATTTACTGATTTCAAGAAGCACTTCTTGCAGCACTTCAGATTGAGGGAACTACACAGGAGAGATAAAAGCTTTTTTTTAATTTTTAAAGATGAGAATACTTTTATCCTTGCTAAGCAACGATTCAAGCATGTATCATTCGGGAAGTAGTATTTCCGAAGGAAGATGGACGTGGAAACTCATTTTAGTTTCTCTGACGTCTTTGGAAAGCAGTAATTTTTAATTACTTCCCTAGCTACATAAAGTTCTTTCGCAATAGCTCTACGGCAAGATGCTCGATCGATCTTGATTTCTGCAGCCATAGCCCAAAAGATGTACTATTATTCCCTTCCTCATTGTTGATCTAAGTCCTTAATGATGAGAGTCCTATTGCAAAAAAAAATATCTGTCAGAGCCTTCGTTGTGTTCTTGTTAATTTTTTGCTAATCCCCCGGAAACTAAAATTAAATACATATTTCTCACAAGAATAAAAATTATTAAGTTTACATAATTCCAGACTTGCTGTAATCCTCGACAACCTCGAGAATTACTTACAGCAAACCCTCTCGCCAGTTCCATGAATTAGCAAATTTGGTATTTTCTCCTAACATCTCGATAACTTCAACACATTTTGCCTGCACATCTGCCCTCCAGTTCGAAATTTTTAATGAAAACTAAGTAATTTGATAAAGTACCAGAAATCATTATCAGTAATGTGGGCATATCGCGTGATAATTATGACGCTTTTACGAACAAATGTTTTAATATTTAAGGTATTCTTTTTAATTTCCTGCAAAGAAAAATTTCCAGAGAAAGCTTAAAAATCGTTTTTAATGAGGTGAATAGTATCCGTCCGTATATTTGTACGAGCTTCATGACGAAATATATTCCCGCCATCCTATCGCCATTTTTTTCACCTGACAAGCGAGAAATGGTTCCTATTTGTATGCGTCACTCGTTTTGTGGTCAGTTCTGTGCACGAGCGAGTCACGCATAGCTAGAAATGTTCCTCCCGTAAAACCGCAGCTCATATCTTACCATCATCAATCTGGGTTATTTCGCGTGATTAAACTTGAGTCTCTTCCCCTTTTCATTCGTCTGTCTCCCCTTATCTCTCCAACATTAGGAAGCTCAAAGCATTTATCTGGGACAGTTCGAGGTTAGAATTTGAAGCCGCCCAAGACTGTGATTTGGTAACGGCTGGAGAACTCTTTGGCCGATCTGGGTACGGTATCGGCTTACAGAAAGGTTCGCCGTGGGCGGATTCCGTAACTTTGGCTGTACTGGACTTTCACGAAAGTAATTTCTGAATTTTTCCAGTGTTAAATTTCTTTTTATCCTACTTTCTTCTATGATATCCGGAAAAATTTTGTCTTCATTTTATTTGATTTCGGGGTGTGTTAGGTGGCTTGATGGAAGATTTGGACACCGAATGGATTCTGCAAGGCAACGCACAGCAATGCGAACATAACGAGAAGACGCCAGCGACGCTGGGATTAAAAAACATGGCCGGAGTTTTTATTTTGGTAGCAGCTGGCATTGTAGGTGGTGTAGCGCTGATAGTCATTGAGATTATGTACAAACGTCACCAAATTCGGAGACAGAGGCGATTAGAACTCGCACGCCATGCGGCGGATAAGTGGCGAACCATGGTTGAGGTGTGTATTTTTTTCTTTCTTATGCTTTATTTCTTTCGGCGTTTTACATTTTGTTAATGCTGAAAAACTTACCGTGAGGCTTAGTTCTTCTACTTTTATTGCCATGAATTTTGCGTGAGAACGAGTTTTATTATAGAAACACCGTAGCAACAACAGTACAACATGCTAGGCACGAATCTTGCAATTCTTAAGATTTCTTACAATTTATAAGTTCGTGCCCTCATTTTTATACACTATGTTTCGTTACAGAATATATTTAAGCGTTGTCAAAGAACCACGGTAGTTTACAAAGACATTGGAGTACTGAACGCCATCTGTTTCCCTTTAATTGATACAGTTACGTTTGCTCAACCCCAGTTACTGAAAGAGATTATAAGAGCAGAGAAAGAATACGATTTGCCGTTTAAGGAACGTTCTATGTATTCAATATGCTTTCAGGCCATTTACCACAGATGGCATCGTACACCAAGCAGATCATACACCATAGTATCTTATGGCCTAATTTGCGTGGACTAGCTTGTAGAGAGAAGCATTTCATTTTTAGTTAACAGTAAAAACTATGCCATGGATTGGGGATTTGGAAAACCTGCATGTCTCTAAACAAGAGTCGCCGAATAGAAGTTTTAAGTCGATAAGGTTTCACAAATGGACGTCTCTTTCTACTCACGCACTGTGCACAATTAACCGACAGTTGTTAACCGCGTAGTGAAGTATTTATTTGAGTTAATATAAAACGGAAAATTTGTAATTTTTCTTAATTTTAGATAAGAAATTTCCTAAGCCGCAGCAAGTTGTCTTTGTTTGATTATTTATTGTATCTTTGATTTATTAGCCATTTTATTTATCTTTTGTTGTCGTATTTCGTAAGTTACATGGGAGAAATTGTTAAATGTCTCATTACAATCTTTGGGAAACAGAAACGGAAGAACTTGAGAGCGATGCTTGAGTCACAGCGTCGTTTAAAGAGCAATGGTGTGAACGAGTCAGCTCATTTTCCGGTGCGGCGTTCTTCAGTAGGCGTGGCAACTGGTAATAGGAAAGCTCATCCTTGTTGGCCTGTTTCGTCACGCACTTCAGCCACTCCTCCAAACAAAAGCAACTTGCATCACCGCCAGCCCGATTACCTTGACATTGTGCAACTCCGTCATCAGGTCACTGAGTTCTCAGCTTAAAAAAACAGTTGCGTACAACCAAAGGCAACGTTTTATTCTTTCCAAATCACTTCCAATACATTCCGTCTTGAACCTTCATTCACAGTGGACTACGTACTGACTGTTCCTACGTGCATACATGTTATATATTCCTTCCTAACACGCTATCGCATGCAGAAATACTTCTTCGTATATGTTTTGGAAAGGCAGCTAAAGAAGCGAATAAGAAATATAAAGAATTAATCGTTGGGCTTTTTCATGTCTTTTTTTAAAAAGTCAGGAACCCTGGACTCGTAAGGAACACGTAAGTTTCCAGTTATGATTTCAGGAGGGTGAAAAGTATGTCAAGAAAAGAA
Organism: Triops longicaudatus; assembly: GCA_022885665.1. Taxonomy (NCBI): domain Eukaryota; kingdom Metazoa; phylum Arthropoda; class Branchiopoda; order Notostraca; family Triopsidae; genus Triops; species Triops longicaudatus. The sequence continues at coordinate 245,661 of JAGQDJ010000054.1, forward strand.
ATAATGTAATAAAAAAAAGAGTTGGGGGTATAGAAAGCGTATCATTGAGTGGGAAGTTTGGCCTCGCAGTAATTTCCTATCCTGGCGAGTAGTAATAGACCGTGTCACTTCAGCAGTCGCCGGAAGGAAGTTTCCGCTGGCATCTTTTTTCACCCTTGTGACTCTGATCACCATTGACAGGTAAGCCACATATAGTGTTAGGATTTAAGGACATCTTTTATCTCTTGTTTTGTCTCCCTCTCCCTTTCACAATAATCTGATGAGCTGCCTCTACAGGATCTTAAGGAACCCCGCAGTAAACCACCCCTATTAGAAACGAAGCTCAACCACCGTAACGATTCATCTCCCTCCTACCCCGCCTCTTCCGGGCAAAGGTCATCATAGCGTTTTTCCTACATCCGCTGTCTGTTAGCGATACCCGAAGCTTTTTCTTCAGTACGAAATAAGTTAAAAAGAAAGAAATAGCGGAGAAATGTAGGTAAAGGAAAGAAATTAAGAGAGCAGGTAAGGAACAATCAGATCATTTCATTATGATATTTTTTTGTTATTTTAAAAATTTTGATTTTAATTTTTGAAATGTGTTAAAAATAAATAAAAATAAAAAATATGAAAAGGTAATAGGAATGTAATTGCTGAAAAAAAGAGGTATCGGTGAAAAAAGCCTATTACTAACTGGATTTATACTGAACCGAACTTTTAAAGGTCGTCTCGTAATGAATGATTATTTTGACAGTCACTGACCATCAACTGCCTGTTAAATCATGTAGCCTAATTGAGGGAAAATTTCTGGAAAAAAACGTCACTGAAAAAATCGACTAAGTACTAAACACTTGGATGGAAACGTTTAGAGGGCACTTCAGCACTCATTCTTTTAGTCAATATTTTTTCTAAAGGTGGCAAACAAGAGAAACTTCCGCGTATGAATTTCATTCCTGGTGCTAGAATTTTATGGTATCTAGCCACGTAGTAGATAAATAACTATACCATATTGGCGTTCATACAATCAGCTTGAGTTGGATAACCTAGGTGCTTTTTAAATCTGGTACGACGCAAAAATTTTGAGATTTCTACTCAGAGCTTCGAAATATCACATTTGCAAAACTAACAAATTTTCACTAGAGTCAAATGACCAGTCCATTTTTGCTTAAGTTTGTCATTTCTTTCGAGTCAATTCACTTGTGCGTATTTCCTTGTCTCAAAAACCTCTCAGCTTCTTTTTGAGTTCGCGATGACATTAGCTGGCTTGGATAGGAGAAAGCGAAAAGGAAGGTGGTGGAATGCAGGGGAGTGGACGACGACAAGGGTTGCATGGAGGGAGGGGGGAGGGCTGGCTTTGGTATTCTCTTCCTATTGATTCTGAAGGATAAAAGGAGCGCTTGGCAAGGCAACTCCTCCTTCACAGTAGGCAAACTCCGTTAGATCCAGCTTGCAGCTCCTGGTCCCAGGGCTGTGATCACCAGCCAGCGCTGTGTTTAGCGGAGTAGCTGGCCAAGCTTCCTTCGTGTAAGTCGTACCAAGAGAAAGATTTCTTACTTGCCAGGACGCTAAAGATCGTCAACCTGATCAGTGGTCCCGGTGGACTGTGGTGAAAGCGATAGTGTAACTTGAATTCCGTGACTTAGTCCAATAAATTGTGGCAGATATATCCATTGTGTGGAAATACCAAGTGCGCTTGTACCAACGCATCTTGTCCTGTAACACTCATCCGAAACTTTCGGATTTTGGAACATTTGGTCCAGGAGCAGCTTCCGCAGAATTTGAAAAGTAACAGTCCATTGGAAGTAATAAAAGCCACCCATTCTTGGAACCTTTTGTTTTCTTCTGGGAATGTCCAGCAGCGAAGTTTCCGTCAGTGTTGCCGCGGAATCGACGTCCAATACTGCCCCTCCAAGCAACGGAAGTAGCCCCAGTCCTTCTTCCACCGCCACCGCCAACTCGTCGACCATGAACTCGGTGATGCAAATATTTCCGGCGATCGTAGAGCTCAACGTGGGTGGCGTGTTTTACACCACCGCATTGAGCACGTTGACGCGAGAAACAGACTCCGTCTTAGGGCAAATGTTTAGCGGCCGAAGTCGGACACCGATCTTACGGGATTCTAAGGGCAAATTCTTCCTCGATCGCGACGGCGTACTTTTCCGCTATATCCTCGATTTTCTTCGCAATCAGAAGCTTGTGCTTCCAGAGAATTTCCACGAGCGCGAACGTCTCAAACAAGAAGCCAGTTTCTTTAAGCTGACGGACATGGTTACGGCATTGGAGCAGTATCATCCTTCCTCCGTGGTGCATCACAGTACTCAGCCACATTCCACGTCATCGTCCCACGTGGTACCAGCTGCCGGTTTGGAAATTGAACGCCCCTTGTCCTTGGAAGATTCGTCGCCGACCCAGAGCCGCACCGCGGGCTACATTACCATCGGCTACCGGGGCACGTTCGCTTTCGGTCGCGACGGATTAGCTGACGTAAAATTTCGCAAGTTGTCCCGTATTCTGGTGTGTGGACGCGTGGCACTCTGCCGTGAAGTGTTCGGCGAGACTTTGAATGAAAGTCGAGATCCCGACCGTGGAGCTTCGGATCGCTATTCCAGTCGCTTCTTCCTCAAACATACCTTTCTTGAGCAGGCGTTTGATATGCTTCAAGAAGCGGGATTTTCTTGCGAAGCAGCTTGCGCCTCTGGCACCGCTTCCGCCGGTACTGACATGAAACCCGGCATGGACTCGGAAGAAAACCGTTGGAATCACTATAATGAATTTATTTTCGTTCGTAACTAAACACTTCCCCAATTATTCCACTTATTGAAGACAATTTTTACATTCGTTTCCTATTCTATTTCTTCCACTATTCCTTACTAAGTTTGTGCCACTTAATTTGTCAGTGTTCATTCAATGCGCCCTACAAATGGTTTCGTTATCGTAAGCGCTCGTGTAGAGGGTTTTAAGAAGTAATAGAACTGCCAATATGTTTCACTAAACTTGCCGACGCATTCCCTGTAATATCCAGATAGCTACCACCATCTGACCTTCCAGTTCCTTAACCTTCACTGTTCCCTTTACAGGGTTCATACCTCTCTACTATCAGCTTATCTTTTAGGTACTAAAGAGGAGTGGATCTAGCTTAAATATTTTTATGTCAATTGCTTAAACGCGTGAAAACTATGAAAAAGCGGGGATGCCGATCCTAGGGGAAATGTGTGAGGAATGCTGTCGTTCAGCCCTCCTTTTACCGTGTGATTGTCTTTTTAATCCCTCGTACTGGCAAGGAGGGAAAGTCTGTTAGGTAGTAAACCAAAGGAGAGGTTTTTGGGGGGTGGAAGGGTAGATACGCTTACCCCTTTTTTCGCCATTCGCTTTCTTGTTATTGATTTTCTCGCCCTTAACTAGGCCTCTCTCTGGTTTTAGTCTTTTACTCTTTCCTAACGCTCTGCTGGCTCTTTTTTTTTACCACCCTTTCACACCCCTCTAACCCCCACCCCCTTCTTTGAAAATAAAAGGTGCTTGCAAGTCGTCATTTTCAAAAGCTAAGAAGAGAGAAGGAGGTGATTGGATGCACGCCAGAGTCTAATTATTCATTACACGTCTAAGAAACAAATCCCTCTGAAACCCATCGTGATAGCCGAAAATCAGAAGCGAAAAGCAATCTGGGAGGACTTTCTAGTAAGTAGGAAGGGCAGACTTCCCTGAAAAATAATCGAAGAAGAAGGGAAAAGTATAGAGAAAGTCAGTATGTGAGAACACTTATCAGACAAGAGGCGATCGAACATTCCTGGTGTCCAGCATTTACTCCATAAGGCGTGAAGACTCGTGCAGAAATTCCGATGCTGGTACTTCGCCTATTCCTATCGTATCTTAGTCCTTGGATCCATTTACTTCATACAGGGAAGACATTTTTAACGGTCACATTCTTACGGTAGAAACCAGAAAAAGCTGGAGTTACACTTTTGTTGTGTTGTGTATCAATGCTGCAGTATTTTTTATATTTTAAACTATTTGTAATCTAAAGAACTTTAATAATTTAGAAGCCTTTCGAGTCAATTTTCCGAACAGACTTAACGTCTTAAATTTCTTAACGTCCTTGAGAGTGAATTTTCATGTATTTGTTAAATCAAAAGTTGCAGTATTGGTTATGCAGACATACCAGCGCAAAAATTCAGATTTCATCTTCCCAAGTCTCTTTGTTAGGCTCATTTGTAATAATGTGAAAGACAGAGTTGTTTCAAAACGTTTGCGGTTGTAATGGCTCATTTATTACTTCAGTAATATGGCAGCTGTCCGTGAAAACAGTGTTTTGTTCTTTTCTTTTTAGAAAGTAATTCCAGTTAGTGAGTTGACCTTGGTGGTTTAAGCAGTCTTGAAAGTCAATCGTAACATCCGTGTATTTCCACCTACCAATACTTTAATTTCTTCTCAAGCTCTGTGATCCTTTTCTGATTTTTTTCTTTCAAACTAAGCCCAAAAGCAGAAGATCCCAGAGAGGTACACGAGTGTTTTTGTTATATCGATCTTTCGTTCCATTAGGTTGAAGTGCAGTCCTCGTCATGATGCTCCCTTCATTCGTCTCGCTTTTCTTTGCCTTGTACCCTGGCCAGAACTAACTGGAACTCATTTCAGCTCCTTTAAGTGAGAGAAGCCAAGGGAAAAGGAGAGAACAGACTAGGCTATACCTATAAAACCCTAACTGATACTCAAAATCTCATACATCTAGAAGCTAACGGGAAAATTAGAAAATTACGTTTTACCTTGCAGAAATTTAATGCCCGTATTTCTGCAAGTTAATGTACGTAAAAATCTAATATGTGTCCCAGATGTAAAAGTAGCCAAATTTTTGCTTAACTCATAGATTCGCATTACTATTTATAGATGTTTCTTTTATATAAAAGAATTCGCTCTAATGGTAAAAAGATCTGAGGATACCTGCAAGAATGTTTGTACAAAATATATCAGTTGTCCACTCGAACGGGTTAAATACTCTTCTTTTTCCCCATCTTTCTTTACAAGAATTTCCTGTAAAGCAACGATTTTTGCTAGGATTACTGCAGAAATGCGATACTAGAAGATCTTTATCTCTTTCTCACTTCAACTAAGTACTCCTATTCCGGCTTCGTTCCTGTACACTTCCCGTAAGCAAGTAAGGGCTGTCGATAACATTCTATTTAATTCGTGGAAATTGTAGCCAATAGAGGGTAAAGGGCTAGGGAGGGTTGTCTTTCGTTAGTTTACGTCACTTTAGGTCGACTGTAGACAGAACTCCTCTTTCTTTACCTTGAAAATTTAAGGCGAGAAAAAGCGTGTTATGTGTTACACACAAGCAAACTTAAGGCGTGAGGGCGTGGTTTGACGTGTGTGTTAGTGTCTGGTGAAGAAATCTTTTAGATACGCGAGTAAAATTATGGTGCTCTGGTCACGAGTTTTTGCTAAGGAAGAAGTTATAATATGTGTTGTTGAGATAGCAACTTCTACAAATTTCTTAAGTTGTTTAAAGAATCTTATTTTAACTGTATGTGCATGCTATGGCGGCGTCCTATGTAGAAATGCCTCCTGGAAGAAATATTGATTCACTCGTCGTTACGTGTAGGATTTTTCTGAAACATTGTTCTTCTCCTAAACAACTGTTCGATACCTATGATTTTGTTTCGGACTTGGCTTTTTATTGGAGAACTGTTTGAAAAATTAGTTGTCGTTTTTTTGTGTGTGTGGAATCTCACTCCAGTATTATCCCTTCTTTTCTAGGGAAAAATTACTCCATGTTTCTTGTTAACCGGATTAAAACGGTACTTTCCCCAATTTTCTATAAATCCCGTCCCAAATGGTGTATTTTCTTTCAGTTTGAATTAAAACCAATGCAGTGTTAAGGAGTGCTGTACAAAAAACTTGAAACTAGAAAAGAAATTATAGTTATACTTTAAAGAATTGGTCTTCATTTTTAATCGGTTGTTCACAGCTGGCACCCTCCATGTTTGCCTCAAGAATGCAATGCCGTAACTCTTGTTTCCTGCTTCGGACCGCCTCCAGGTTCGTTGTTGACAGTAATTTCCAGTTTCTGCCTAGCCCAAAGAGAAAAAAAATGCATCCATTACAGGAAGAACCGGACAAACCTCTTTTTCATGTAACGTTTCCAAAACGCAACCACAACTAATGGCCCCGGAAAATCTCAGCTTTCATTCGCACTGGATTAAACTTTTTCGGGAAAAGAAGTTGCAGATCCTGTATAACATTTATTTTTCCTCAGATACTCCGAAATACGCTTTCACCGTTGTTGGCATAGGCGCATTATGAAAGTTTTTGATAAACACACAGTGAAAGAGGGCCAAAGCTGGCGAAGGGTTCGTTGGGTAGTGATCGTAATATTTCTTCCTTTTGGACCTGGCGGGTGATGGATGGCAGTTGTTCACTCCCCTCAATTGATACGTACGCTGCGGTAAAAGAAGCGTGAGAACCCACTGCGAAATGGTTTTCTATACACAAGTATTCCGTTGTCGTATTCTAGCGTCCTCGCACCAGTAGCATCGACTCGTAGCCCCAGTATTGCAGTATTATGGATTTCTTAATCCGTTCCTACTCCGATTACGGTTATCTACTTCAGAAATTTCGTCCACAATTTTATATTTAATTACTCAACATGTCTGAATTTCTCTCGCACTAATAAGCAGAAATGCCGTTGTGAGAAAAAATGTGGAATCGATAGGTGTGCGAAGACTCACTGAGCCCCAGAAAATGAAGGCCAAGCAAAACGCTTGTTATGGAAGGATTGAGGACTGTTTATTGTCTCTTGCTGCATTGCCGCCCGGTTGGGGATTTCCCCCGATTTCCGTCCGGTTCTTATTCACACGTCCGGGTGGTTTGGGGTTGGTTACTCTTGATTGGCTTTGAGTTGCCATAAAGAAAGTGGCGTTAGTCTGGGTTTGTGGGGATGGCGAACTAACCGCGGAAGGATATTTCTACTACGTCTAAAGGTTGACGCAATATTAGCTAGTCTAAGAGACGGAAGTAAAAACTAGAATACAGTCAGTGGTACCAGCTGTGCACACGTTCTATATATACCCAAACTAGGAATGTTGACACAATCGATCTAACCGTTGGTCACTAAAGTATAAGCTCCAGGTCTTACCTTACGGATTCATTTTCTGCCATGTATTTCTGCCTCCCTCTCCAGAACCAACACAGAAAGTGTGACTATGGGCAACTTCACGCTTTATTTTCTCTCTTTCAGACGCAAGGGAGCAACGCAAAATGTAAACAGTTTCCTTTAAAAGTTATAAATCTTCCCCTGGCTTAAGCTTCTGAAGGCGACAATACATTTCTGCCAGGAATTAAAATGGCAGAGGAAGATTACTAGTATCGTCTATTTTTAAACAGACTTCTAAAGTGCTTCTTCGCTTTGTAACCAATGATCAATAACTTGTTTACGAAACGTTTGAAGGGTAGAAAAAATCTCTGTAAAACGTTGAATACCATGGAAGTGTTTATTGACGTTAAGCCTTTGCTGACATACTTGGACGTTGTGCGACGGCATATAATATCACAAGGCGATGAAGTAGGTCACTTTAAAACTGCAAGCTTACTCGCCAACGTGCATTAATGGCATTATTATGGTTAAGTTACGCTACTTTAGTAGTTATATCACACTATATTGCTTACCAGTACGCAGGTGGCACAATGTAAGAGACGTCACCTAAATCCTCTATCTTCACTGCGTAAGATTTTCCGAAATTTTTAGTAAAATGTGCCATTGTATAGTTGAATTTTCCCTGTATCCACTACGCCCAAGTGTTGTAATTCGCTGTATTATGGCCAATAGAACTTTACCTTGTGGCAGTTTTTCATGAAATAAAAAATAGGATTTTACTTTAAAAAAATGTGAGGATTTCTTTCTGCAGACAAATACACTTCGTAACAATTTTTTCGACTAAAAAAAAATATCTTCTTATTGGGGACAATATGCCCAGCTCACGACTTGATTCCCATAATAATACAAATAATATTTCTTTAAAAATGTCCCCGGCTTTTGATACTGGTGTGTTTCTTTCTGAAGCTACAGAAATCCCTCCGTTTCCAACAGGAAACACCCTATCAAGGTTCAATAGATCCATGACTTCTTAAAATCTACATAAGAATCGCTTAGGAGTCAGTGTAATCTAATTTCTTTTCAAATATGTTAATTTTATAGTCAGATATTCGGCACGACTCGCATCCCAAATTGTCCAGACAGAGAAAAGAGCATAAAAATGGAATAGTAAGAGCATGATAACGTTGTTAATTTGTTTGTCGTTGACGACAGAATTTGTAGTGTCTACCTTCCTGTCTCGTAGACTCTTAAACACGATATACTTGATTCTCAGGGCGTTGGAAGAGCAATCTGAAAAAAAAGACGATCAAAGCTTCATAACGCGGATCAGAAACAAAAACTAACAACGTAAGCAGAACGAACGTTGACAAAGGGAAAAAAAAAGGTTTCGGCAGGAATGCTCCCAAGACCAGGCACGTGTCCGAGAAATGACGCTTACTCTGACTAGATAATGTTATTGGTTATACGTGCGACAGGGGCTTAACGATCTATTTAGCAAAACATTTTGCTGTAGGAAATGGGACGAGTCAGTAATATTGGCTTTAAGCCGTTTCTCCACCTAGATGTCCCAATTTCAGGACGTAATCAAACAAGGAAAGCTTTGACGTCGGCTACTACGCACATTAGTGACCCTTGGCTCTCTTTATGTGCTCACGTGACAATAAAAGAGGGCACGTGTCGTTGACAGGGTTGCAGGGCACAATACACTACAGTACGCAAACGATTCCTCCGGCCCTGAAAATACCCCACAGACTTATTTCACTCGTATTTTACCCTTTCGGCCTATTTTCCTTCACTCCCACATACCCTTTTCACGGAGTTTACTCCACAAAGCCAGTCGATAAATTTGTAACCCTTCTCCTCCCAAACAACCTTCCTATCTATGTAACCCTTCTTTTCAAAATAGAGCAGAAGTCGTAGAAAGATTTCAGAGGTTCGCGTGTTCTCAATGAACTTTGCCCCTGGCGTGGAACCAACCAAAACTTTTTCACAGAAAACAAATGTTTCTGGAAGTAATTTTGAACCTCGAAGATCTCAATCAGGGAAACAGGCCTGAGGTTGTGTGAAAAGTACAGTGAACAAAATTTATCGAATATAGTTCACATATTGAAAAACCAATGGGAAAGTTTCAGAAAGAGATTTTATGACCTTTCGCATAGTAGCAATAGTCTAAAATTAAGTACAATGTAGGGAACAAAAAGAAGTCTCTAGCATGCGTATAAACATCTGAGAATGTTAGAAATATAATATGCCGTTATAAATTCACAATTTGAATTTTGATATTTTGTATATCATGAAGGGTTAATGGAAAGCTGATAATGCTTTTATAGTAAAAAAATAGCTTATCGTATTAGATTTGTTGTTTACAGTGGCAACGAACTTTGTTTTCCAATTTCGTTTGTATCTGTAATCATCTCATGTCATTTTTACCATCACAATCTTTAAGTATATCTGCGTTCCACCAAATCCGGGCTTCTGCAAGGAGTGCTGAAGGGAAACAATGATGCAAATAATGCTTAGTAGCTTATGGTGTGTACTCCGAACGTGATTGGATTATTTTCTGCGGATCTGAGAAGAACTTTTATCTGTAATTAGCTCAATCTTTTCTTCAATTCAATTTTTGAAAGGCACTAATATATACAATGGAGCTGCTATTTAGTTTTTTAAACTTAATTGAAAAAGTGAACAATACAACCGAAAGCTGAAAAGGATTCGTGAGATTATCTTGAGGGAGAGAATTTCTGTCAAAGCTCAAGTTTTACAATTTCGCGAACACTGCTGAAGAAGCTGAAATCTCTTGAGTTTGAAGAGGCCACGAAATCGGCCCCATTATACAAACTTTTGTGCACAAACGATCGGATATTTCTCGTGACTATTTGTCATATGTATTCTCCTTTGGTGTCCTTTGTGGTTTTCTGCCGCGCTGAGTTAAAGATTTGTGAAGCCAGTCTGGCAAAGTATTGACGAACGTTGGTGGGAGTGCCAGTGCCAAAGGGTAATCGAGCTGCGAAGTTGGGAGTGTAGATATTTCTTTTTCGGTAGATATAACGCAAAAATTGTAAGTTGTGTAAGTACTACTGGTTTTCGTGCTAGTAGCTAATTACACTTTACGTTCCTTCGTTGATCAAACGAAGCTAATGACAAACGATTTGCCACAACATCGAAAACTTTTGTCGGAAACAAGGTATAAGCACGGAATGCCTTTTCTGTCAATGTGTAATTGACCCGTCATTTGAATAAATTAAGTAGTACGTTACGACACACACGCGTGGGATTAAGCCTTGTTTGCTGGTTAAGTATCCCGCAAAATATAACAGCTTTTGTACACGAAGTTCAGTAGTTTCTATCAAACTCTTTGTCGTACTTCAAAATAACGTACTTCGAAATCTGTTCAACTAGAACGCGGTGATAAATAGCTGTTATACAGTAATTGCAGGAATATGAGTTGCTGTAGTTGTCAAGATAGTTTTTAAAACGTGAAAACAAGCCTTGCTTTTTGTAGCGGAATTGTTCATGTTATCTGATTTCTGTAACACAGGATTTCTTTTCTAGCTTCAAAGTTAAATTTCTACTACAGGACTTTGTTTTCTCTCCTCAGTGAGCAATTTTTTTTTTTGGGGGGGGGGATTTCAAGGCTAGGGAATGGAAGTAATGCCGAGTAGAAATGTGTGCAACAGCTGGTTCTACTATTACGAAAAGATAATAAGCTTTTTATGTCGCCAGTATGTGTTCTATCCAATACAAAGAAGCTTAAGCGCTGTTACGCAGACGCACGCCCGGACAAATTTCATTTCACTCTTTTAGAGTTACTGGTACCTCGAAGTAAAAACCAATAAGCTCCGTATTACCTATGATCAGCAATATGGATATTCTAGTTTGAATATTTTTTTCTTGAAAAACAAATTGGAATGTTAGTGCAGTCAAGTGCGAAAATGGACCCTACACCGGAAAACCGAAAAAACGGATATGCAAAAACCTATAAAAATATTGGTTGCAAAACATTAAATAGGGAATTACTTAGTAGGGAATTCAATCAAACTCCTGTGTTCTTATTAATAAATTGAGCGACTGGCATTTTAAAAACGGCCGAGAATGGTTCTGTTAATTATCGATTGTGTGCGAATTAACGATTGCAGATTAAATCACTTGATAAACTTTGACGTGACAACCAGGACTCTAAAATACTCGAACATTAGTACAATCGATATTTTAAGATTAGATTATCAACCAGTCTTGAGTGTAATGGAATTAGCGCTCCGGAACTTTTAAAAATGATCCGATCAGATCGAACTACCTCGAAATCAATTGATCTGGTGGAACTTTCTTGCGAGATATCCTTATCCAATCATCTTTTAGTGAAAAATTTGTTGACTGGTTGTTGCGATTAAAAGATACAATGTTAAAGATATCAATTTAGATTATGATGAAAATAATCACAAATTCACTACACATAAAAGTTGCTTTGTTATGTTCCAAAAGCATGTTACATTTTAACTATCCCAAAGAAAAGCTGTACTATTAATTTAGCCATAGCGCTTTCTAAACAAAGACTAGAAACCATTCGTTTCCTAAGTGAAGTGGAACCCGCTTAATAGCAAGCTCCCTTGACCGACCAGTCGGCTTGTCTTCAAGCGGGCCTTGGATTTATCCTAGGAGACTATTTGTATCACATAGAAACATTCTTGTAGTTGAACAAAAAAGAAACATAAAGACACCATGTCCTTATATTCTTGTAAGTAAATATCGTATAAATAGTATTCTATAAAAGAAAAGATGATTAAAAGAAAACATTTTTCTACTTCTTCGCAAAATATTCAGCGATTGTACGCTGTTCAGCACTCGCTCACCCATAAGCTTTACTTTGCCCGTTAGCTTTCGCTAATTGTCCAAAATGATTCTTTATCTTTATTAACTTTCACAATAACACTTGGATCAACACAAAACTATTGTCCTGTCGGTATTTGGGCTTCGTTTTTTCTAAGAGGGACATCACTGCACTCGTTGGGCTACAGATAATGTTGCATACTTATTTTTTTTTTTACTGCAGAAAGGATTGGAGATTGCAAAATAGAAAATAGGAATTAGAGAGTAGTGAAAGTAGAAGGCTCCTTTCCGTTAGGAAATCCATTATAAGGGCTCAGAGAAGCTTTTCTTGGAACTTTTTGGCCTCGTGTTTTCGGCATGCTTGTTATTCGTTTTTCTAGTTGATTGTTATTAACTGGATAATAACAAAATTGAAAGATATCCAATAGGAATGATAATTATGTGATTTTATATGAGTCGTGTATTAACTGAGTTGGTATAATCAAAGGTTGGTCTCCATTATGTAAATGAGAGTAAAACGGGACTCTAGATTTTCAAGTCATTTAGCTGGTCATAACATTATCTGAAGTGTAGTTATGTGGGTTTCACTGTATAAAGTGCTGTACGAGAAAGTTAATTCTTTACGATTTTTTTCAACGTATTTTATTGTCTTTTGTGGTATACTCCAATTCCGATATGCTAAGTGCACAAGTAATATAAAGTGAGTTATGGATTTTTTTTTTTTTTTGCACTACTGCAAACTAGACTTCGTGAAAAAATTGTGTATCGAGGCGAAAACTACTCTGCACTGTATTTCACAGGCTACCGGCAAAGCATGCTCGCATGAACCTTACCTCTTATCATTCCCTCACGTTAGAAAGGAAAACTAGCTGTACTACTTTCCTTTTCTTTCTTTTGTTACGCAATGAAGATTTTTTTAGTATTTTTATGTGCGTTTTACGAAATTTCGGCTTCGTACGGTCTTTAAAGTTAGCGTATTGCTGGAAGCTAATGGTGTAGTTCAGATAAAAGTAAGTCAGGTTAAACATTAAGGATTTCTGTACGTCAGGATTTCAAACTTTCGTACTGCAAACATTGTCTAAAAGTTCAAGCCTTTACGAAATCTAACAGTAAAGTTTCGGAACTCCATGATTGAACTCAAGCAAGAGATCTGGTTGTTTAGCAATACAATCTGAAGAACCCTTGACAAATTTTTTCTAAGCCGATTGGAACCAGGTATAGTAGCATGAGTCCTTCTCAAGACGTTCTGCCGAGGCTATTGGCTAGAGGATCAACAGAACAAAAGCTTTCGTTCATCCTCTCTTGAAAAGGTTTACGATCGAGACACTGTCCGGACCAAATGACTTTCTTCTGTACCTGTCAAGCGAACAGAGCTACAAGTTTTCCCTGCGCTCAAGTACTCTTCATGGGACTTCAATATGTAAACAGCTGGAAATCTGAAACTCCTGCTATGTACCAAAAAGTCAGCAACATTGTGAACCTATTTTGCTACTTGTTCTTAATTATTCCGCGTATTTCCAAGATATGGACGGGATTCCTATTAGCCTTCCAGCATTTCACTTACTTTTAAGTTTAGTTTACTAATGTCGAATAGAAAACTCGCTTGAGCTATCGACAAACCAAGGGGTGGAAAATATATGCAATATGAAGGGACCACAATTGGATTGCTACAATTGGATTCATGTGTCGCGTTCTAGCACCTGTATTGAACTACGCTGTTTACAAATCTCTCATACGGACTTTCTTCAGCTCCCGAGAATGATTATTTCTTCAACAGCCATTACACCGTATAGTAGACTCTACAACCCCTCTTATGATTAATAGCTATGTCGGTGCAAGAATGGCTCCCTGCACCATCATATATTTTCCAATGGAAAAGATTAAATTGCACAAACTCCTCCTTAATGAACTAACTCAGGACGTTGAGATTCAATTAATGTGAGCATCGTTAAGAGTAGGATGCAAGTTCTTTGCGGAACAAAGGAAAAAATAACAGAAATGAATTCGGATCTGCTTTCTTTATGTGGGCGCTTGTCAACGTGGGGAATGGCAGCGATATATTTCACCCTTGAATAATTCGAAGAGGATTCCGGGCTCGCAAATTGTTTTCGAAATGAGAAAAGGTCGATAAGACGTTCGGAGAGGTAAAAGGGACAGACAATCACGTGGAGCAGAAAATACTGAAAAGAAAGAAAGGGAAAAAGAATAGTTGAAAGGATACTTGATTCTGTTTGCGAGCGTGCAAAGTTGTTTAGAAACTTGCTGTGTAGCAAGATAACCTGGTGTTTAACACCCATTGATTGTAACCTATCTCTTTCCATACCATTACGTCAGTCTTGTCGTAGTTAGATGCACCCAGTACAACCAGTGGCGCAGCCAGGGGGTAGGCCCGGCAGGCCCAGGCCTACCCCGAAATCCTTAAAAAAAATTATTGACTCCTCCTTTTCGCAATTGTAACAGGTCGATTCTTAATTGAATTGCTTATATTTGTATCAGTACCGATTTTATTATGCCGATGTCGTTTAGGGCTGGACTAGCTGGCTCCCAGCAAATAAAAATTTAGTTGAATTGAGGCAAATTGAGGGGCGTTTGAGTGTACAGGCCTACCCCGAAACAAATTCCTAGCTGCGCCTCTGAGTACAACCCAGATTTCCAATCCGCACAAGAGGGTATTAGTTTCCCTTTTAAAGCAATCGCAAATATCCTTTCAATCAACGCTAATCTCGCAATCGTTTCCATTGAAATGACTGAATTCCGGAATTACTTTATCATAAGGATCTTATAAACTGTTGCATTTTTCTAATTACTCTGGAATCTAATCATTCTAACTTCGTAAAACGTGTATCTACGAAATTCTTCATCGTTTTAGGCAAATGCATCCCGTAAATGAAGTTGCGTAGTGTTCACGATAAGTGTTGCTTGCCGAAATCTGCGTGCTTAGTGGACGTACACCACGTGGCCATGGAGCTGTTCAGCCTAAACGCAAATTTTCGCTATCGCAAATTTTGAGTGTTCAAAGTTTCGTTCAAAATAATTTCCATCTAAGGCTTGCTGTTCGGCTTAATTTAGGAATGTAAATTATGCTTAATCTTTCCTCTTATCCTTAAATTAAAAAACCCTAAAGTACAGTACAACAAGTTTTTTTTAGATTGTTTCAATCCTTTCATTTAATTTCCGTACCATAGATCTTACTTAATTTTTCTAACTCCATGATTTTCAGGTTGAAGGGACTTCTATATTTATTAGTGGGATATTCATGTGCATTTTGAGGGGTAGTTCCATCTCCAAACTAATTTGCACATGAGTCCCCGCAGTAAATTTCTCCAGCACTGTTACATTAGCTCGTCAGTTGCAGGGGGAAAACATCACCGTACGTCATATGCGAAAGTGGCGAAGAAAGACTTGGTACTTGGGCCGTTTTATTGTAATTGAACAGCGACGTGTTCAAGTGAAGCAAGAGTACTTTGTTGGAAGAAAAGGACGCACCAATCTATAGAAATGCGTTTCCCATCATCCTTATTGCTACCTTTTACCTTCTGTAGTTTACTTCCTTTTACGGTAACAGGGAATCACGAAAGACATACTTAAGACATTTCTTTTTCCCCTCTTAGCGTTTTATATTCCCTCATTCCATTCTTATCCTTTTTTTAAGTATCCTTGGTCGGTTTTGCGCTCCATAGGGCGGGCAAAGGGCGGAGTACTTGTTCCGGAATGGTCCAAGGCTGTTGGAGGTGCGAATACCTAAGAGGGTTTTCAATATTCACAGGAAATTTTTCTTTCGCCAGCAGAAAAGGAATGTTATGGAAATGATTTCTACATGGATTTTATTATGTCCTTTCTTTTACCTTTGATGCTACGCACAATTGATTTTTGCCATTTCTATCAGCACAGTGGGAGGTAGTAAAATGCAAAAGAAGCGTAATCCTCTTACGCAGAATTTGCTTTTGAATCTAATTTACGTATTTGAAATTCACGGAAGCAATGACTGTACTCACATGCACCCTTTACTTCTCACTGCTATCAAGAACATTTTCAACGGGGTCTACTGAAATTAAACATGAACAAAAAAATTCACTTTGTCAAACAATAATACAATTCCTGTTGTATACTCGATTTGAAAATGATTTTTCTAATTGAGGAAAATGTGTAATTATGGGCTACGTTGCAAATTGAACAAGTAAATATCTCTGATTGATACCCACAGGTAATGATACAGAGGGAGGAAATGATATAGGTCATTTTCCTAAGCTTCTTGGACTCTTTCAGGGAAAAAAGTAGTTGCGTTTCACGGTGTACCAGGTTTGCGCCTCATTTTTAAGAGGCCAATTTCACGAGGGTTCAGAAAAATTGACATTTGCAACGAAATTTCATACTGAATGAAAGGAGTTTTTTACCGAATGAAAGGTGTTTTAAACACACTAGATTTTGGTGGTCTGTGTAATTTTTCTACATCGAGAAGCGGACTGGTTTGTTAACGGTCAACGTGGGAATTCTCCCTATGGCCGCCTGAAATTGCATGTTGTATTGTGAATCGTTAGGTTTTCAGCGCCAAAAGGGTAAACTAGCAGCAGTGCATGCCGGATTTGCGCAGTCCCTCCTAAGCTGGTCTCATCAGTCTACATTACAGTTCAAACGCCACTTTATAGTGAAATAAAAATTTTGTCCCATATTTAATCCTTTTCTTTCCATTATTGCATCGATGCATATTATATTAAATACATTGATACATATTATCTGTACAAGTGCGAACATACCGAATGTTCAATACTGCCATTTTGACGTCGATTTGTTTTGGCTCAAATAAGGGTTTTGTTGAGGTAAAAAAAATAAAAAAAATACCGTTACCTGGTAGCTGTAAAAGAGATTTTCGATTACCGTATCAAGTATTTAGCACGATACGTTCATAGTGCTGCGATAACAGTAAAAAAATGAATAAAAATTAACATGCAGCTTTAAAGACTGTGAATAAAAAATCTCAACGCATGTATATGAACATGCTGCTTGACTTTAATTGTCGATTAACATTGGGCAAACTTATGTCAATTTGCTGTTAAAATAGAGAAACAAAAAAAGCGCAAAAGCATTATCAGACAGCCTACTTCGAAGTGTTGTAAATATTCTCCCAGCTACGCTAAACAGCTGCTCACAGGATGCTAATGACGAACAGCCGCATTATAGTGTTCACCCCATTCACTCGTAGATCGTTTCCGCGTAAACACAAACTCTTAAACAGAGTCGTGTTTAACATGTCTAAGGTAGGGATCGGTTCCATGCTTTCATAAGGTTTACTATTATTTAGTTTTAAGAAAAAACAGGAAAAAATACTTTTAATTTTTCGCACACAGAAAGGTTACTGGTGATGTCTAAGCAATTTTTTAACCTGTTGTCATTATTGGAAGCCTTTATAGAATATTGCAAATCACAGAGTTAAATGCTTCCAATTGTACTTCAGCAAATCTGCTTTAGTGCTTCGAAATTTTTCTTTTTCGAGCTAAAATATGTATCCTTATTTTGAAGTAAAGTAAGAGTGGGTAAATTTTGAGCTACAGTGCCATGCTTCGTATAATTTTTGGCAAACAATTACCAAATTTTCGACCGCGTAAAACAGACCCGCGTAAACGGGGGGTTCACTGTACTTCTTAAAAAGTTTTTCGAGCGTCGGATATATTTCAAGGAATCAAATTTTGTCATTTAAGTGTGATAGAGCTCAACTTCGGATAAGTTCTGTTTTTATTTTTGAAAAACTTTGATTTTTACAACTACCGTGTACTTTCACTGGCTTGCGGTAGGTTTGCACTTTCGAAACTACTACCATAAAGCCTCTGGTAAAATATATTACCGCGGTAATTATCAAGGTAAAGGGAATACCGTGGTAAATAAATCCTGACTTCGATGATACCAGCGTTCCGTTATGTAAAAAAAAGGCGTTTCACCGTGCCCGACTTAAATTGAAAATAAAAACGGTTAATTAATGTAACTGAAGTGCTGTTAGACGTGGAAAGATTTTCTCTGTAAACCGCATCGTAGGTTCTGTTGAAAACCTTGTATTTTTTATTTCTTTACTAATAGCCTTTTTAGAGGTACAGCGGTTCGCGAGTTTTATGCGCTCAACTAATGATGGATCGCAGATCGATAACTAGCATTATGAACTTTAAAGTGTTTGTTTTCGTTCACTTCTACAACATGTGCGCAACGTAAACTCCATTTCGTGTTACTTTCCTCTGTTATCAGGTGTGTACAATCTGAGAAAGATGAGTGGTGATATGTACCGAGAAGTTCGAGGCGAACCAGGGTGGGAAAGTGGTTCAGAACAGGGTGCAAGTGACTCAGACGATTCATCGTCCTGCTCAAGCTCGTGTTCCAGCCATTCTCATTCACTTTGTGACACCTGTAGCTCGTCGTTTTCGACATCATCATCGTAAGTTTTTTATTAATGAAAATTCGCGTTGTATCAATATTTAAAATTTCTAAATTACACCCATTGAGATTCTAAAAGTGCCTTTTTTAGAGTAATTATTAAACTGTATGCCGTAAGTTAAGTAATAAGTTCTTTAAAACGAGACTCTTTCCTAAATGGGAAATTGTTTTTCTATGTATGAGACAGTATTCAGCTTATGATCATTTTTTATTTTTATTTTGCATGATTCTGCCATAGCGTCGCAGTACATCTGGTCACCATTTAACCCTCTAATAGCCACACAGTCGGTTATTCTTAGCTTCCCTTCGGCATAGGCTTTTCACAAGTCTCCAGAAGTCAAACAGGAACATAGTCAATTCTTCATACTCAATAGCCTGTGTAAATAAAACCCATATGATTATAATAGCAAATCCTTATTCTCCTCATGCCAGTTCTATTACTCCGCCATGGGAAGCTTACATCAAACCATCTGGAGAGCTGTTCTATGTGAGTTTATCGGAGCCGTCTTTATATGGAATGGGACGTACTTCAGTTGCCGACACTTTAACCAAAGAAAAAGCTCGGTCTGCTGTTCCGAAAGATGGAAAAACTAAATCCACGTGTAAGCTGCTTTTCGCTTTGTATTTTTTAAGCAAAAATCTTCAGCCCGATACTCCTTCTTTCTCTCCTTCTGCATTGTAACTTCTATTCTGGGCAATTTTTTTCGTTTTTTTCCTGTTTTCATTTTCCGCATTCAATTTCAGCTCGTTGGGTCCATTTTCTGAAAACGAAGAAAAGAGCCGCCGCAGCCAAAATTCAATCTGCAAGCCAACGAGACCAATCTCCACCTTATATTCCCAGCAAAGCGAAAAATTCCACGGCAGCGGGAGAAATGAATGATGAAGAAGAGACGTACTTACTTTATGAATCATGGAAGCTTTACAGTGTCGATGTACGGGTTGATTTAAGGCGCCGAGCCAATTTGGGTCGGAAGACGAGTCTTTGTGAAGCGCTTTTAGGGTTCTTGCCCTCGGGTGATGAAAACCCTCGCAATCTGCTACTCGTTAGACCCCATAAGGGACAGCGCGTCTTTGTAGGCTTGATTCTTCCCGAAGGAGCAATCGATTTGCCCGATTCACCCGTTAAACCTGGTAATAATAGTGCTACAATTTGAGTTTACAAGATCTACTGAAGTATCCCTGGCATAAACTTTGAACTTTCTCCGTAACACCGAGTAATCGATTTACTTGTTTGTGCCTTCATTATTTCTAATTTCAAGTAATAAACTCGGTCGACTAAATCCGATTGTGTTTCTAGGCGACTGGTTCTACAAGTTCGATGGCCATGTTGTAACTAGCAAAAATCTACCCTCTTTGCTAGGGAATTTAGCTGAAAATCAAGTTGTAAGTTAGAAATCCTTATTATTTCTTTTTCATTTTCTTTCCTCTGCAGTTTTACTGTTTCAGAACCCGTCGTTACGAACGTTATGAATATTTGAGCTAGCGTGTATGCTTGTTTTGAAGTCAAGGAGACTGAAATTGCTATGTTCACTAGACTGTTATAAGTTCTGTAGTTTTTCAAGGCCTCATTTTTTATCTTTCTTTTCTATCTTTTGTTCCTCACGACTTTAATTTTTAGAATGCTGCCTTTTTTCTCACGGTAGTCGCCTAATTTCCCCTTAAACTGTCTTTTAGACAGTGATTCAAGACGTCAAAAATCGGGATGAGTTGTTTAATTTTTTTTACGTAATCTGGGAGACCCGATGTTTTTTTTAAAGCAAAATATGACGAATAATGAGAGCAGGGTTTGAAAGCCAAAAATTCACTAGCACTAATAAGCTTTTTTTTACCAAACTGGCCTCGACAGTCAGATTGACAGGGAGAAAGTTAAGCCCAGGGTATTGGAGGAGGGGCCTAAAAGAAAAAGGTTGTGATCAATGATGATATTTACGCTGAGATGACGGATGCGTTGGCTCATAAAGAACGGTGCATTTAGCGAATCCTACGTCATCATTGACAGATGAAAGAAGAAAGACAGCCAAGAAATCTGTGCTTATACGCGTCCGGAGTGCATGGGTTTTTAATGAAAAGAATGTCATTGGAGCGCAGGGAAGCACCCGCAGAGAAAAGCACTGCATAATTTTTCGGGGTAACCCTTGAGGAAACTTGCCTTTGCTCTCCTTTTCCGGGTATACACTGCTTCTTTATCTTCTTCCTACATGAATTTCCCTATCCTAGGGTTACCGAGTATGGCTGGGAGGAAGCTTCTCGAATGAGAATATCATTGTGAAACATGATAGGATACAGGATATTAATTATGGTCCGTAGTCTTAAGGGACGGTTGCTTGGCAAGTTTAGACTCTTGGGATGACTTAAAGGAGCTTTGGGGGATTTCTTGCTTACCTTGGCGGAATTTACCTTTGTTGTGATTTCCTTGGTCTGTTGTCCCATTAGGGGCTCGGATGTTGACTGTAAAGGCGTCAGAAGTTTGAGGCTTTAGAAAAGAGGTGGAAGAAGTTTGACAAATGTAAGGGGAAAAAATAGTTTACTTTATATATTTTGTTTTTATTTTTTTTTTTAAAAATTGATTTTTTGAGTAATGCAGCGTAAACCTTGCGCTTACCGTCGACTTACGCTTGCCTTTGGCGTCAAGTTTGAAAATTTAGGCATTCAAAGTGAGATAATCAGTATCGAATTCATACGTCGCAAGTCAGAGTAGCGCCCAGATACTACTCGGTGTCCGTCGTGTTCGATTATTCACAGCGTTTTCTAGTTCGTTGGCTACATATGTGTCAAATGACTGTGCGTACAGAACACTGAAAGCCCGTAATGTCTTTTACACTGCCAAGTTGAGTTATAGTTGTTTATAGAATACGACGGTGAGTCTGTATTGCAAATATGTATTGCGTGTATCTCCTATCCTCCCTATTTTGTTCTCTTTACGTGTCCATTACTAGGTTACATCCGTTATTATTTGGTTGGCCAGTGCTCGGAGAACAGTGTTTAGGTAACATGTAACTGTTGGTTGTAAAATATAGGTAAGTGTAGTTTGCTCGAGATAAATATTGTAATCAATTGTTTGCGTTGAAGCATTCAATTTTAGTTACTTAACCATTTTATTTTCCGTTGTAATTTATTTTTAACTTTCCATATGATTCTACTTTATGTTTTTAAAAGTAATCTTTTAATTTGGATGATTAATTTTATCTCCCGCTTCTTTAGTACGTAATGTACATTATGTAAATTATGAGTTCCTTTTATGAGAAAAAGAACAAAGTAAAGCTACTTGAAACTTTCTTAATTTTTCTGTACTCCTTCAACTGGATGTTATAAAACTTTTGTATCTGGCATTCACGCAAAGCGCTTTTCAGAGTTAGGTAAATGTAGAAGTTTTTATTAATCTTGCAAAGTGTGATTACGTTATTAAAAACTTGGGAACTCAATTTTCCTGTGGCAAACATATCCTTGATGTGTCCTAAGCTAGAAGGAAATTTTGAACGCATTTCGTGTTAGTGTTGCAAACTCACATAATCTCACAACTCGTGAACTCTATTCCTGTTTAGTACCATGCTCTACTGAAGTGATCAACCAAGTTGTGCCAAGATGTATGTATTTTTTCGGTGAGGACGTAATTGGAAGTTTTATGCTTTCGAAATTAGATCGCAGCAATTTCATGTACGTTCTTCGTTCATCGTTTGTTTCAAGTTTCGCCACTCTTCCACTAGGAACTTAGTGAGAGTTCCACACCTTTTAATTAAAACATTTGCTTCAGTTCCCAAGTTTCATATTTGCATTTTATTCCAAGTTCCTATTACTTCGGACAGCGTATAACCTTTCGGCATTTTTTCTCTTATTATTCTCTGTTATAAGTTTGGTATACGAAAGATTTTCCGTCCCTTTTCCCGTGTCGTTTCTAACTTTTCAGGGTTTATTACTGTCATAATTACCAAGCAAGCACGACAAACGTTAAAATGCCATACCATTGCTTTGAATGTACTATTTCACGTTCTTTATTTTTCTTCAGCTCTCCGCTGAGTTTTTAGGTTTTTGGTTTGAAGGTGATCTAAATTGTTCCCTGTGGAATTTTCTTTGTAGGTTCAATTAGATTTCCGGCGCAATCCGAAGAACGAACTCTCTAGTATCGAATCCTTCGGAGGTGAAGGATCTTCAAGAATCTCCAATCCTCGCCCTCTTACAGTAAGACAATAAAAATACTTACTTGACCTCTCGAGAGTCTCCCATACTTGCAGTGATGCTCTACAAAGCCAAAAAGAAAAAAAAATATCCCTTGAGGTGCAAAACCGTTTCCAAGCTTTGATCTCTGGTGGATCCTTTTTTGCTATCATCAATTTTTTTCTTCTGATCCCAACGTTTCCCTACTTAATATTGCTTTGAGCTAGGGCGCCTTCTTGCGTCAAATCAAAGCATTCAGCCAAAGCCATGAAAGACTAATAATACTGCTTCAGGCGTTTAATTGGCCTTTGTGGAACTCCCAACATTGGGAATTTCATTAAGTTTCAAACTCTCTAGCCCCGACCGTCATTTCGCTTAATTGCTGACGCAGAAATTTCTGCTCCTCTGTCCCCGTTTCCTCCAAGTGACCGTGCTCAAAAAAAGTCAGCAAAATGGCACTGTAAGTTTCTTCGGCCAAGCGTTCAACTTCAATGTAAATTCACAGAAGTGCAAAAAACAGCCCGAGTTTGTTTGAAGCTGGAGTTATTTCTGTGAGTTGTGTAGCGTGAGAACACTCGGGGAGCTTAGTTAACTACATTTTTCTTCATGTCTCCTTTTTTCTTAAATAACATTCAAGCAACTGAGCCAGGGAATTCTAACGAGTTAATGGATTCGCGCCGTTGAACGAAAAACCAGTTTATGGACCAAAGAAATGTTGCCGAAGCGTTGCCTTCGAAGGCCATCCGAAGGTTTCCCCTAACCGGAGAATAAAAATCTTGGAGAAAAAGAAATATTAAGAAAGAAAATTCAAAGTGGGGTTAAAAAATGTTAAAAGGAGCCAGGAGGAATAATTTTTCGTGGAAGAAGGGACGATAGAGAAAAAAGGAAGGAGGCGACATCGAAGAATTATGCAGCTCGCTCCCTTCGTTGTTCTATGTTACATATCCAGCCAAAAACTTCCATGACACGCTTGGGAGTACCAGGAAGAGCTTAAAACTTCTCTGCCGTTACCGTTTCCCCACACTTTTTCATCCCATCGAATTGAAAAAAGGGAAAGAATGGGTTTTCAGAAGAAATAGTACCTCACCCAGACTTTTGGTTGGAGAAAAAAAAAAGATAGAGAAACAAAGGTAAATGGTAGGTGTCGCCCATGGTGTAACGAACACGTTCACGGCCATGTGGCGTACGGCCGACAGGACTTTTAAGGGACAAAAATTTTCATATGGATTATTATATAAAGTCAGCACGAACTGCCCAGGTGCCTCTACAAACGAAAGGATAGATTTCATATAAAGATTGAAATTGCTAAAAGAAAGCTTATGTGTTAAAGAACTTAGAAAATTCTTGCCAGAAACTCGTTAGTTGCAAAGATCGGAACGTGTGCTAAAATACTGAGAAAGAAATATGGCAAAAGCTTTTTATTCTGAAATACTTGTGTGACCTATTATCTTGAACACTTAACTAAAGCCACGCCCCCACTAGCCGCAAAATCACGGCTATTCAGCTAGTGAGAGCGCAGCCCGATATGCACGTATCGTGTATGCCCGAGGATATCAGAAACGTCGATGTAGAATCTTTTTCCACGAATTGGAGCTTATGGACATGAAAGTTATAAAAAAACGGTAAATTTTGCAGTGCATGTCGAATGACTGGACTATTCATTGTTTGATAGTTTATGGCATCGTTTGACTTTCAGTGAGCAAATTATGATTTAATAGCTTGTGACTAGATCCATGTTCCTAAAACAAACCTTCCGTGTGGATGTAAGCTGCATACCAATTTGGAATTTCGTCCAATTATGAAATAAAATTCTTTCGTGATTCATCCGCTGTGAAACCTTATATCACTGGATTTGGAGCAATTTCTTAACGAACTGCAAGAAAGCAATGCAAGTGAAAGGATAATGAAAAGCAAAGGAAGCTAGTTAGGGAAAGAGTTGTCTTTATGCGGCCCTTTGATCATAATAGTCGATGTAGGAGACGGTTGACGGCACAATAAGCAGAATCTTCTCCGCAAAAAAAGCAAAAAGTATCAGGCCTTTAATGGTTACGTCGTCTTCGCTCTGCTTGACGTGATAAAAAGGCCACCCCCCCCCATGCACAAAAAAGGAAAGCCTACGAAAAAGATATCCTCATTTTCTTTACCGAATTATCGAAGCTATACAACTTATTATATAATGGCTATAGAGAAAGACGAAAACTGCGTACTGCTTAGGAAGATATTAGTATGTATAGCCTCTTATCCTGATATGCCATAAGGTGGGGGAGGGTGGGTATACCAAGGAAAAAAACACGGCACTGGAGCTGTGCCTCGTAGACAAGCCGAGGAGGGTGAACTGGTTACTAGCTAATTGAGTCAGTCGACTCGAAAATGAGATAAGGTTTTATGGTTAGCAGAAACTTGAGCTTCTTCGCTAACGTTGTTGCATTTACTGGTTAAAAGCCTGTACGATGGGATTAAGTATAGCTGAAAGAACCGGCAAAAGAAAGGTAAATGAAGTTATATATACAGATAAAAGCAAGCCAACCCCGGAGCCTAACTCCTAACTAATGTCCAGTACTACCCCCGGATCCAGCACTAAAGCGTGAGTTGTCACCTCGGTACTAGGAAAGTAGTCTCGCCTAACGATATTTCCCCCTTTGCATCAAGCGGAAGGGCAAAAAGTTGTCACTTGGGTGAAAGCGGCTGCTTTGTCACACCCTTGAATTGTTTTTTTCTTCAAGAAAGTGCTTTTTCGGGGGGGAGTGCGCTCGTGATCGCGCGTCAGCATCCTTCACCGGGTCTCGTTATTGGAAACCACGGATGCATGTACTTGTACTGGCAACCTGGTACCGGTGCCAAGAAATTGAGCAGGGGAGCGAAGCGAAAAAGGAGCTTTTTTTGCATTTCAAGCTAGATGACCTTATTTGCCTTGCTGATAAGTGAGTTTTTTAGCTGCCGCGAGTAGTTCGTCGAGTTTCTTCGGTCGGGTGATAGTAGATGGCGTTAGTAGTCATTGAAGTTGGTTATCTGCACTCCTGAAAGGCAATAGGCAATTACGCTATTGTTCAGAAAGGACTTTAGGAGTTGTTTGTTCTTTAAAGCACGCCAGGACGTTCCCAGTAGGTTTTTAGTGTATGAACTATGGACAATAGAGAACTTGACACTTGTAAGTGTTGTTGATTATTGATTGGTTGACGGAAGTGAGCGTAGAGAGATAATTGTGTTACCGGGGACACCATGGAGCGAAACGGATTGTTTTTGTAGGGAATAATGCTCTTTAAAAATGAGAAAAATAGCACAGCGCAGCATAGTGCTGTGGAGATCTAGTTGAACTCATTCATTTGTCCCAGTTAAAAATCTGGGAATAACAAAAAATTGCTCTGAATGTAATGAGAAATGTTTGGGATGCCAGTGGGATATAAGAGACGCTTTGTTAAGATCTTGTTATTTAAAGTCTTTTGACAAGCTAGAAGTTAGTTTAGTTCATGATTGCAAAGTTTCCGCTGAACTTTCTCTGTCGTAGTTGCCACAGTGATTTCTTGGTGTGTATCTTTCTCTTGCGATGAAGGTAGTTTTGAATTGTTGCAGCACCTAAAAGTTCTGGTACTTCCCAATTGGGGGTATTTTCTTCCTTGTCTTTCAAACATCCAAGTACGTTACTGAGAAAAGTTTCCACTTCCGTTGCGGTACGGCTAATTTATTTGACAATTCTGTTAGTGCTTTTGGTGCCGTAATTTTTTTGGTAATTTTTAGAACCTTCACAATTTTAAGCTTCTTTTTCCAGCTTTTCAGTTTCTTTTCTTTTAGTATATTTTTTACATTATTACAAGCAACTCATGTACAATTTTAAACGCGTCTCTGATTAAATCTCACAACTTTTGAAACTACAACTCCGATTCTGCCAACCAAAAGGAACCGTGGTTGACAAACTGACAAATAAAAAAATCGAAGAGACATTTTTAGTGTATTATGATTAGATATAAAAAATACTACGCTTTGTTAGTAACTTGATTTTTGGATTTACAACTATACCTCGTTTGAGACCATCATTTTGAAATAAGGCCGTAAGACACTTGAGTGAAGTTTTCGTTGTGAATGAAAACGATGTTCAAATATACGGCGTGCGAAAGTGAGCTTGCAGCGGACAAAAATTGACAACACCGAATATTACAGTTTCCCTATTAGGGGAAGACAAAATTGGAGTTCTACTGTAGTACACTTACATTCCATTTTCGTTCCAGAATGCTCCCAAATTTGCGTAGCCTGATGGTTGTTCGTCCTAAAGTTTTATAGTCGTAACTTGTCCTAACTGCGGTATTTTTCTGTTGGAATTTCATTAGCAGGACCCTTTTGCTCCCCCGGTTCTGCCCGAGGCAGTTTATGGGCTCGCATTACTGTCCACCGAAGGAATGAGAGAAGACTCGCCTGATCGGTTTGACATTCGGTACCAATGGCCAGTGGCTGTTCTTAGCCAAGCCAGTGAACCCAACAAATCTCTGGGTATTGAGCCGTTGTTGAAAGTCAGGGGCATTTTAAATACCCTAGATCATCTTTTGCCCGAAGTCGTAGGCTCGGGGCCTCAATGGTAATACAAAGGGAGTACATGTGTTGTATATCCTGTTTACAACTGTAACCAAATTAAGATCGTTATTTTCTTGTAGTTCGGCACTGGAATTGAATGGGACTTTGACGTATCTCAGCTATTTAAAAATCGAAAGAATGCTTTCAGTATTGGCCGTCCCTGCCAGTTGGTAATCCGTTTTGTTCTGTTTCCATAGTCACGTCTTACCCTGTCGTGTTTGTTGCAAACGCCTGAATGTTCGTCGTACGCATTACCACATCGCTGAGTTCCCGTGAAAACATTTTCTTTGATTTAGTATTATCCTAGTAACATCAAGCATATCTATTTCAAGGTCTAATTTCAGTCTTGCTCATCTACAACGTTTAAAAACTTTTCACATGTTCCTTTTCGTTACTGTGTAACTTCTTAACAGTAAACATTATTTCTCACGCACATTTCCTGTAATTTTGTCTGATTCCTTAAGATTTTTAAGATAAATTCTAACGTTTAAAGAACGCTTTAACTTAACTAATCTGTAGTCGTGTAATTTTGCGTATTTTATGGTCTAGCGCATCTCTTGTTTTCTTTTTACATTTCAAGTTCTGTGTACGTCATTCATGTGTGGTTCTCCTAGGACGAATTCACACGATTTGAGGCTCCGACATATGGATATCCATCGTTTACTAGCTTGCCAATACGGTTCCTTGTCGAAGTAAGTACGTTTAATGCTCGCCTAGAGCTCTAAACATCTTTGTCTCATTGGGCAAGTGTTACTGGATTCGTTTCGTGAACTCCGGAATCCGTTAGTGCTAAACGGATGATCTTTTGGCGTCATTCGAGCTGAAATGTAGCGCTATTACGAACCCTAGTAGAAAGCGACGTTAAGCCGTCTTTTTTACACCTTAATGAGTTCACAAGAACCTACATAAGAATGTAAAGGAGGCTTTGTTTCTGTCTTCCTTGTCTTTTCGCATAAATTTTTAATCTTTTTCATGGCCTTTTAATATCCTCTAAACAAAAGCCACGTGATCCCCTCCAAGAATCCAGCAAGGCTACTAACCCCTACTACTCACTTTTAATATTCATGCATCCCCTACACCCTTCTAAATTGCATGACTCGCTTGTACGAACATTTCTGTAAATCTAGTATTTACTCAGTCATTCAAACGTTAAAAGATCCAAGGAGGAGGAGGGGAGGAGAGGGGGAGAAAGCGTTAAAACCATCAGCGGAGGAAGCAACAAAGGGAACGAGCGGGAAAGGGAGGGGAAAGCTTGGGTATTTTGGCGCGAAGCGCAGAATGACAAGAAAAGACAGATCTGTTTTTTGGCACACTTCTTTTTTTGCTGCAATCTTGAGCATTCTAACGTTCCCCTATTCTCATTCCCCTATCAATCATTCATTACAGATCGTGAAAGAAAGCGGGGCCAAAAGGGGGATAGAGAGAAATTTGCTTTGTTTTTACGCTCGGTGTCATTTATAGCGGCTTTTAGGTTTGAGGGGATTGGAATCAAACATTGAAGGGTGTCTGCTTTTCTCTTTTCTCCTCGCTGCCTCTCTGATAGGAGGGCTTAGTCGAGTTTTATTTGAAGTGTTATACTAGACGGCGCGGCTTTCAAGCGCTTTTTCTTTGTTTGTCGTTGCCAAACATTACACCTAGTAAATTGTCGATTTTGGTCCTGGGGGTGAAATGACAGAGCTTTCGGGGTCCCGAGTCAAAGTTCCGAACTGGATAATTTGTTGCGAACGTTATTGGAACCGTTGGCTGCTCCCCAAGCGATGACCACTTGGACGTTGACTTCATCGGTCAGTCACATCTATCAGCGGCAACGTTTTGTCATGGCGCCCTATTTACCCTTGTCACCCGAATTACAAGTAAAAGTTACTCAGATCCCCTTCTGGAGGGCTACAGATGATTGATTCGGTGATATAATTTATAACGGACTTTTTTCTGTTTACTTTTTACGTACATTCCGGGAACGCAGTTTGACGTCGAGTCTGCGCTTAATGAATTGGAATCTGCAGATTATCAGGAATGTGTAAGTCGCTTCATTTCGCCTATTTTTCATTGAAGCTAGTAGAGATTTTGGTCTGTCGGGAAAGCTTAGCCCAGTCTTAATTTACTGCGAAGTAAGAAATACTAGCACAATAAATCATATCTTCCTGTAACGCTATCTTTGCAGAGGACGTTAATAAACTCGGCAGAAAAGCCAAGCTAATACTTTGAAAAAAAAAAAAAAAACACGTTCGTAAAAGTGAGGGGAATGACGTATTATTTCTTCCGATTTGTGAACCACTGTCATGTAACGTCCTTAGCTTTTGTAAGCTTATAAACCCATTCACATACCTCACTACGAACAAAAGACGGGCGTCGCTTCGTTGGATTTTACTGTTATTTGTTGAATTACAGTGTGGGAGTGATTTCTGTTTCGATAGTTATTTTTATCTCACTGTTATTGGTGTTTCTAACTTAGTTCTTTTATGTAACAACAGGCAAGCATGGGTATATTTTTTCATGTAACAAGAAATGAAATGGCTCCCATTTGAAAGCTATGTCACTTATCGTTCTTATTTTTCTTAACGTATTTTGATATTATTATCTGGGAAATTTAAGTGTATGTATAATTGATTTAAGCTAAATAAGCTCGCTGCAATTAAAGTTGTTTACGTTTTCGTGATTAAAAAAATAACGTTATTCGTAGGAAGACGACTGCCTCCCGGAAAGACGCGATTACATTATGGTTGGTTCGTGTCTGTACTATAAGGTTCGTGTCCGAAGTTTTACTCTATTCAGGGTTTCTTGTAAATTAATAGTGAGTTATTAATTTCGGTTGCATTCATTTTTCATCACAAATAGGGTCATATGTTAATGCACACTTTGCCCACACCGGATATGGAAGATGTCACTTTGGTTTTAAGTGGCGCGAAGCTTTTGTCTTTGACGGCGCGAACGGAGCTTAACCAGGCTGTTTTATGGCGGGAAATTTTTCCCACCGAACCTCCGCCATATGTGAAGCACTTAAATCGTCGATATTTCTTATTATGCGTAGGACGTGTAAGCAGCTTTTCTTCGTTCTCAAATTAAATCGGAACATTTTAGCAGACGAAACTTGAGCTTTCCATTCTTACTGTTTGCCTCCCATTTTAATAGTCGCCGTTGTTTAGGGCCAAATGCTACTCGCTGTGTTATTGGAGTCCGGTGGCTGTGGTCGCATGTAAAGTAGTACTTGAGCAGTTTCCTTTTCACGATAGTTAACATTTTGAACGTTTTGCAGTCCTGAAACGCATCCCAGTCCAGATTCATTTCTAGTGGAGCAAATCGAATGGACTTTGGACCAGTTAGAGGGAATGCGTCTCCCTGCGCTGTGCTGTAAAAGGTTCTACCAAGTTTTACAACTTTTAAACTAACACAAGTACACCTCTTCATTTGCACTTACATTCTGATGTTGTGTCTTTGTATTTGCGTTCTGTTGGGGTAGCCTAAGTTCAAGTTTAGTATTCCAGAGTTGTAGTGACATCATGGCAACACCTGAAGCCTTAAATTCGCCTTTGCCAAGTATTCAAACGAGGTAAATCGTACGTTTTGCGTGTTACGCACATGAATCGTAACTGCAAATGTATGATTGTGCTTTTGGATTGTGTTCGCAGGTTGTTAAAAGGAAGTACGACGCTGTTTCACTTTGTCGACCTCCAGACGACCTTAGGCATTTTCGTTGCACCCAATTATTCGTTACGAGAAGTTCAGCCTGTACAGCAATTAATTTGGTCCCAATTCCGCACCGCAGCGTCCTGTATTCAGCAAATGTTCCAACGAACCTTACATGGCAAAGTACACAACAGTTTCTGTTGTTCTTTATCCTCCACTCTTTCTCTTCAATTTTCTTTTTTCTTAATCCCGACTTTTTAAAGCTCTCGTGACGTGTTTCGATATTATTTACGCCACGTTTATCACGTTTTTTTTAAAAAAAATTGACTCGGATGTTCTCACTCAACTTTTCGAAATATTGGTCGAGAATTTCATTTTGTCTGTTTTTTTCTCTTGATGTTGCTAATTCTGTTTGATTTTTATATGTTCATTGGTGCGTAGGAAAATCTGAAGAAATGTGACTTGGGCGGTCCATGGGTGCAGAAAGATTTGATTGCTTTGAAAGAGGTTTCTTTGCTGTTTTCCATTCCTAAATCGGATTCTCCTCTTGAAGGAGAAGGAGGGGGCGGCGGAGAGGACAAGAAAGTCGAGAGTGCAGCGCTGCAGTTTTGGGTTACGGGGTAAAAAGTCATTCTTGATTTTACGCTCCAATTGTGGGCTGGGGCTCAAATGTGGTGGAACAGGTCTTCTTTTTCTGGGAGAAACGGTTTTCTTCTGTGCTGGAACATTTTTTTAAAATGTAGTGTGTGGGTATTTTGGGGTTTATATTTTTTATGTCGTTTTTAGGAGATTGTTCCTGCAACCGACTTTGAGAGAACTTTTCATTTGTTATGAAGACTCCGCCCCCCAGAACTCTATTGAAATTGCTTATCATTTGGCAGCGGGCTTGGCTCCGTAAGGCTGCATGAGTTTCATACTCGATTCCGTCCATTTTAACAAAAGACTCGAAATAGGTTCATAAGGTGCTTGGTATCTACTTTTTTCGTAAGAAATAAAATATTTTTCACAAAGCTCACATCCGCGGTAATTATGTTTTCTGCAAGTGCATATGCATTTGGAAGATATTTTTTTTTTATATTTTCACATTTTTACATTGGGTATATTGGGATCAGGTCATCGTTATTAGAGCAGCTATAGAGTGAACCTCAATTTATACATAAGCGCGTAGTATTTTAGCATTACAAAAACATTGTATTGTCAGATGTGGGGGTTTCCATATTTCACCACACAGTAAATTTTCTGGACATAATTTTTGGCGATATATGTAAAGTCTTACCGGCTGCTTTTATTTTTCGCGGACATTAGAACTGAGAGGGAGATATTTTCTTTCTCCTGTGATTTATGGGATACCGAATGGGACTACCAGGTCTTCTTTGTGTTCGACTCTGACTTCATGTAAAGCGCGTCGCATACGCTCAGATGCATTTCGAATCTACAAAGACAGGAAACGAGTAGAACAGCAAGTGCACGATATCCTTCTCATTTTGCATGTTCACAACTTTTGTTTACCATATCAATGTCTTCAGGGGGTATCGGTTCCCGCATTAGAATGCTAAGTGCCCCCGACAAATCCTTTGGAACGTGTGTGTGGGGTTTCAGCAGTTTTGCATACTTATTGGCCAAACTAGCCTGGGCTGTTTGACCCTTCTGGGCGTACAGACGACTGCGTTCCAAGTATTCATGCTGCTCCAAATTATGGGAATCCAATGCCGCCACGTCGATCACATTCCTTAAAAGGGGAAAAAATCCATTATTCAACACCGTTTTTGACGGAAGTTAGACACTCATTTTCTTACGTCGCAGTTTGTTGCAAAATCTTATTCAAAGCTGATTGTTCATCGGTACGTTTAGGTAGCGAATTTGGGTAACGATTGAAATCGTCACTGGAAAAGAAGAGAGTACACATAAATCTATTTGCTGAATATTTAAGCATAAGAATCAAATACTTTTGGCCAACTCGTTGAACAGGTGTTGTGTTGCTGACCGGGTTTCCAAGCAAATGTGTTCTTTCATTAACTTCGCCTTCCTAGTACAGAAGTAGAAATAAGAACAAATTTAGCCGTTGATAGATTGATGTGTTCCTGTTGAAGAAGTTCCATGGATTTTTTTTACTTAATTAATAGTTACTGCTATTGTATATAAGTGCATATATTTACCTGAGAACCGGGTTCATCTTCTTTGGAACAACAGCAACCCATTGTTGCCAACCTAAAGACTAAAATGCGAGGAAAAGCGAGAATTCACTAATTTTTTGCCGAGTTACTCCCACAAGATAAATCGTTATTTGTTTACAGTAGCGTTTCGCCATCTGTTGGTTACCCGTCGCACTCAATCTTCAAATGTACCAATAAAAACGATAGCAGGAAAGCTACAGTGATACTCCTGAAACACAATCGGTTTCGCTGTTTCAAGTCAGAAACGAATCACAGAACCGTGTGTAACGGGTTCCAATGCTACGACCTAGCCCAAGCGCGCGATAAACGAGTCCTGACACAGCTGTGGACTAGAAGAAACCGAGTCCGCTTTGCCTGCAGAACTCGCGTTTTGTTATTCACGCGCACTCAATCCCAAACAAGACGTGCTAACGAACCAAAATAAATTTGGGAAATGCTTAAAATTATTCCTGACGGGTGGAAAAGTATCTTACGGTCCCGAAATGCATTAAAGCGGCGGCTTTTTTCTTCACAGAAAAATGTTTCCGTAAAAGAAGCTTTGTTACTGGAACCAGGTGAATCGTCTATAGCAGTCAAAGTAAGGAAAATATAGCGGTCCGTAGAAACCTGGTACTTATACACGTAGAGTACTGAGTTGCATCGTACTCGTTTTTTGCAATCAAAGAATATTAATGAAGAAAATAAATTATTTGAACGCTTTGATTTGTTCACGTATTTTTTTTTTTCCTAGGGCTGGGTTAAGGCTTTAAGGAAGCAGAAGGATCTTGTATTTATCGATTTAGCTGACGGAACTACAAGCCAGAAACTTCAAGTTATCTTAAAATCAGATCTCCCTCGCGCGAAGGAAATTCAGTATGGCGCTTCCATTAGTATTGAAGGACAATTACTTCCTAGTCCGAAAGCGAAACAGAAAGTTGAACTCCAGGGCGACAGCGTATCGATAATTGGCGAATGTACACAAGAAGACGGCTATCCCTTTCATCCTCGTAAACGGCACGAACCTGAATATGTGCGGCGTTTCCCACATTTAAGGCCTAAAACGCATTCTTTTGCTGCTACACTTCGGTTAAGGAGTCTACTCTGCCAAGCAATACACGAATACTTACACAAAAGAGATTATGTTTATATCCATGCTCCCATCTTCACATCGAATGACTGCGAAGGCGCGGGAGAAATTTTTACGGTCAAACCTGCTAGCCAAGCTCTTTTAAAAGATATGGCACCCGCTAATGGGACTTCTGTTCCTGAGGAAGAGATTTACTTTAACAGCAAAGTTTTCCTCAGCGTTTCGGGACAGTTGCACTTGGAGGCGATGACCGGGTAGAATAAATCTAATAGAAATTGAAAACTCATTTACTTTTTCTGATATTTCCACAGAGGCTTGTCGAAAGTTTACAGTTTTGGACCCGCATTTCGAGCAGAAAACTCGAAAAGCAGGCGGCATTTGGCAGAGTTTTACATGCTGGAAGCCGAGCTATCATTCTGTGATCGCTTGGAAACTATAAACGGCGTTATGGAAGATATTGTGAAACACTGTGCTACCGTTCTGCTAGAAAAAGGGCTGGCAGACGTAGAAGTCTTGGAAAAGCATTATGAAACTAGTATTCAGGTACTCTTGCCCTTTTGCATGATTATTTATCTCATAATTCTGTTGTAGGAGACTTTGGCAAAACTTTTAGCAAAACCTTTTGCGACAATATCGTATGATGAAGCCATGAAATTACTGTTGGGAACATCGCGGGAGTTCAAAACGAAACCTAAGCTTGGTGATGATCTAGGCAAGGAACATGAACTATTCTTGGTAGAAAATACTGGTGCTCCGACGTTCGTTGTCGACTGGCCTGAAAGTATAAAGCCATTTTATATGAAGAGACATGCAGACAACAGTGGATTGGTAAAATGCCCGTACCAGGCCCGTAGCCAGGATTTTGGTTCGGAGGGGGGGTTAGAGTTTCGGGGGGTGGTTTTCAATATGCAATTTTATTGGACATTTGGGCTTCGCCTACCTTCAGCATTCTAAACTAAAAATTTCCGGGTGGGGGTTAACTCCTAATCTCCCTGCTAACTACGGACCTGGCTCGTACATTCGATGTGTTCTTCGAACTAAACTATTTTAATTAGGTGTCTAATGTTGACTTGCTGGTTCCGGGCGTCGGAGAGTTGTGTGGCGGTAGCTTAAGGGAGAACCATTATGAAGTATTAAAAAAAAAACTGGAATGTTTAGGCTTGATGGAATCACTGCAGTGGTACTTGGACATACGAAAGTTCGGTTATACACCCACTGGAGGATTTGGAATGGGTTTAGAAAGGCTAATGCTGTTTTTGTTGCAAATACCCAACGTGAGGGACACAATTCCTTTTCCGAGAGTTCCTCATAAATGTATGATGTAGTAATCATATAAATGGATGTATATATAGCCCGTATAAATAATGTCACAAGGAAAATCAGGTTAAGTTGTAGTTAGCTACTAAACTTTAACTAATTCTAGTTTTATTTTGATAATGAGAGGGTGAGAGCATTCTCGAGTCAAGAGTAACCCTCTTGGATGCGAAGCTCTCCTCTAATTTCACGTTTTGGCATGTGCGGCGGGGACCATGACCGGACACCTTCCCAGTAACGCCGTATGGAACATGCAAGAAGCACTGTCCCGTACGGAATAGCTTGTCAATGCAATTCCGTTGTCAACAAGCCACTATGTATGGCCATCATCTACTCCTGCCGAAGATTAGCAAATCATCCAGAGCCCTTAATCAGTGCACACAGTGACTTGTACTTTGGTTTTCAGTACAAAATATAAAACTAAATTGAGTCTACACGTATTTAGTGGATGAAATATTTTTGGGACCAAACTTCGCTGCGAAGTTTTTAAACTTAGTCTATGCATTCAAAGGACCAAGCAGAACGCCTGGTGAACTTTGATACTTATAACAATAGAAGCCCTCTTGCCGAGCCGCCGCTTACGCAGACGAATTTCGACAAATGCTTTTAAAATCCGTTTTTTTTTTTTGTCCATTTACAGGGTGGGGACAATGGGTTATGGGACGAAGGAGCCCAGTTCAAAATAGTCAACGTAGTGCAAAGGAATTGAAAATTTGATTAATTTTTAGGTGGTCAGTACTAAGTATAGGCCCGTAGCTAAGGGGTTGGGTAGGGCGTTTAACCCTCAAAATGTTGATTTCCGCAATAGTAAACATACGCGAATTTAAAATGGCTAATAAAATTACATATTAAAAATCACTTCGAAACCCTCTCCAAACCGAAATTCTTGCTACGGGCCTAACTGATGATTAGCATTAAATTGGTTATCATTAAGAGGTCACATTTTGGTAGTCAGCAATAAGTGTTAGTATTATATGATTAGCGTTAAATTGGTTGCACTAGGTGGGTTCTTTTATAACTGGGCTCCTTCGTCCCATACCCCAATAATGTATAATTCGCTTAGAAAGCAAATTAGCCCATAAGTTTGTTTTGAAAGTAATGTACTAGAAAGTAAGGCAAAAGATTAATATTTAATTTGTTTATATTTTTCTTCCTACAAGGACCATTTGCGTGAATTTTTTTTTTATAAACCGACCCGTCGATTATCCAGTCCAGGGTCAGTACGGTTAGTGGCTGTACTAACATGGCTTACAAGACAGTACGACAGGGCTTCTTTCATACACGAATTTTGAATTAAGAGCACTTCCAGCATTGTCGCAGTGGCGCATCATGCGCTACCCTTTCGTTCGAGCACTGAAGTAGGAATTTCGTTATAACGAATCTTCTAGGAACATAAAAAACTTCGGTATAAGCGAAGTTTGTCACATCAGAATACTGTCTTAACAGTACCTAACCTTGGGCATTGTAATCATAGGCGTCGGAAGTGGTGTGGCAGGTATGGCAAATGCCATACCAAAGAAAACTTTGGTATGGCAAACATATGGTTTTGCCATACCAATCGAGACATTTTGCCCTACCAATGTTAATTTAAAAATTAACCTCACCTTTTCGTGAGCATATGTAGTCAGTGTGAGAGCAATAGGGTAGAGATTTGCTGCTCATATTAACCTTACCTTTCGTGCACACCCGCTAAAATAAGCATTCGTTGTTGGTTTCTTGTCTGAGTTGAGCACAGACCCAGACTCTGACACTTAATAAGGTTACAGTGGCTTCTTTTTTAGTCCGTGGATTCATAATTTTCACGCTTTCACACAAATAATACGGCTAGCAGTGGATGCAGGCCAGCATCGCCAACAATGTCCCAGGAGCGGATGAACAATCTTCTTATTCTCGCCATGTATGGCGATTTATTGGATCGCATTAAATTAAATGAAATTGTTAATGAGTTCATCATCAGTGGAGATAGGAAGCGTCGAAACGCGTTTGCTCCAGTTTAATTCCTGAATGTACTCCTTTGTTTCGGCTTTGTTCATTCCGAAAAAAGGTTCGCATAAATAAGTAAAAATTTAAATCGGTTAGCAACAACGCATGTTCTCAGCGTAGGATACATAGATTTCTTGGCATGCGTCAAGAAGCTTACTAGTTCAAAGAATGCATATAGTAGAATAGGGAGCGAGCCAATAGCAGAGTTATAACGGAAATTCCAGAAAGAAAACAACTCCTAGCTGAATTAGAACAGAAAAATGGTAAGAAAATGGTTGCAGCTCCTCGGCTGAAAGGAAATAAGTCTTCTCGTGTAAAGAAAACCTTGTTCAACGGCGCGTCTTCTTCGAGTGCCGCATAAATATTCGGAGCTTTAACTTTAAAAACATAATCCAGTGTCAAAATATAACCCAGTGTCCCCCATTTAGCAGCCAGTTTTTTATCTTTACATAATTATATTGTTCTGTGTTATAATACATCAATAAACGTCTGAAAGTAACAAGGTTTATTTCTGTGTCATAGCTCACCCGAGGTGTGTCATAGTACCCTCCGAGTTCGGGTATTATGACACAGACGACTTCTGGGAAAACTTTTTTTTACAATTAAATGGTTTTCTCGAGGAGTGGGGGGAAAATTAGCACAAGTACCGGAAAGAGCTCAGTACAGAATAACGTTGGAATAATTGACATTTGTTTATAACTTTTGTAAGGAAAAAAGTTTGAGTAAAAAGTGTGTCAAAGCACGCGACTCTCCCCTTCACCTTTTGCCTTTACCATACCAATCCTGAAGTGCTTCCGACGCCGCTGATTGTAATCCCTCCACTGTAGCTGTTATTCCGTTACATTGACATTCGTTGTAGCCAGTGGCGTCGTGCACTTAAAAAATTTTTTTGGGGGGGCCGATTTTGCATTTCTCTTAATAAAAGAGTTAATGAGTTATAAATGAGTTTTAAATGATACGTTTTTTTTCAGGATGGCAAAAATTTTGCCCCCCCCCCGGCCCCATATGGCACGACGCCTCTGGTTGTAGCTTTGAACAATTGGCTGCGACATAGCATAAACATAATATATTATTTAAAACTAAATATATGTTACCTTCTACTTAAGCAATATACTGAACATTTAGAATAACGCATTCTTCGTAGCTTACTTTTATGTCATACTAATAACAATAAACAAAGAACCAGCTCTGCCTTCTTTACGCACGCGCGTAACGGAGGCTAACAGACTATAAATGTTTTTCTTAATTTATAAATTTTTAGTAAGTTATTTACATTTAATTTATTTATTTTATTTATAATATTAATAAAGAAACATTGCTTATACCCTGTAATTAGTATTTGTTGCCTTCAACAGCTATGACATTTCCAGAAATATGAAGAACAATCCTGGGTAGTAAGCGCCTACTGTTGTTTGAAACGAATGGTACTTGTAAAAGAACTGCAGCATTTGTAAATTGTAATGCTTCGGCATTACATATACTAAAATTGGAACGATACAGAGAAGATTAGCATGGCCCCTGCGCAAGGATGACACGCAAAATCGTGAAGCGTTCCACATTTTTTCGGTTGAACAGTAGGGGAGAGTGGGACAGACTGAGACTTTCGACTAATCTAGTGAAATATAGATTTTATTTTATAGTTTCTTGAAAAAAAAAACACACATGACCATTATAAAATAAGAGTTTCGGGGGAGTAGGTGTTAACCCTCCCCCCGGGTACTGGGGTGCCAGAAATTAAAAAAAAAAAAAAAAAAATAGCTGCTCTCCGTTTCCCAGTAACTTTATACCAAAGCTATGAATCTATTATTATGAACAGTTGATGTCGCAGCGTAGCGGAATCCAGTGTCATTAACTGACCCAGATCGAATACGGCCCCAGAATTTATTTTGGGTACCACCCGGGCAGGATAAATTCCCCGTTGGCAGTAATCAAAGAGGCCCACAGATTGGGTACACATTGCTATCGTTTATAAAAGTTGCACGAACTAGTGGATTACCATTTAGACTTAAAAGTGTCGTAAACACCTGGCATAAATGTAAGACTTACGGTACCGTGTGTTTGAAAAGATTGAATAGAATAATAGGGTTCTTCGGAAAAGCTTGATCCCGATAAGGAAATCCAGAGTTTCGCATAAATACCCCTTTGTGTAATATAGTTACACGTCTCTAGAGTGGTACTGAAGTTCCAGTTTGGATCAAGCTGTCCTGAAACTACGAAAACAAAGCGTTTGAAAAGATTAGTAATGGTAAAACCATTGCATGCGACCGTATCTTTAGGTGAATCTATGCCTGACGGCCAAATTCAGGGATGGTAGTGTAATGATAGAGAAGTTGGGTTGCTATTATAGCGCAAGTAATATTCGTGACATGTGCATGTACATGCGTCGCAAACAGGGCCGCTTTTGGGCTCATAGAGCGATAGGGCTTGATCACATTTTGAAAGTGTTGTTCAAACGCAGTGTTGTCCCGTTTGGACTACAGTGCAAAGATACCCCTCAAGTAATCCGCATTGTGCAAAACCATTAATAGTGTGACAAAAGTTTATAGCCGCAGACTTTGAGTTATGTGCGCATAATATTCCACAATGAAGTTCACTAAGGAAATGTAATAAAATCGTACAATTAAAACATACTTAAAATATAAGTAGAATCATATTTTATGTAATGAATCTTCTGAAGAAGGTCAACTGAAGGTCAATTGACCTTTAAATATTTGTCCGATACCTGCCTGTGCAACTATTGTTGCTGTTATTTTCCCACATACTAGTTTGTATTGGCAATATTGTGTAGTTGACACAAGGAAGCGAACTAGGTACTTAACAGTAGACTTGGGGCAACTGCAAATCAAAGATTACTATAGCAAAAATCACAATTCTTGCAAAACAGACACTGCAAGGGTGTTTAAAATTACGGTCCTTAGACAATGCTAGTAGTTAGAAAATTTCACATACAAATAAATGAATAAATACAAATTATAAGAAAATGTATCAATGAAGTGTTCCTATATTTCTTAGCGAAAACGTGTTCGACGTTTCTACCTTTTTCCTTTTGATTTTTTTTTCAAGGTGTCAGAAAGTTAAACAGAATTTTGTTTTCTTACGTGTAACGTATACAATACACAACAATATACTTTGCGCTTTCAAGCTTCGACACTGGTGGCCCAAATGAAGATGCACGAATCATAAAAAGCCTGAATGACACTACAATGGAAATGTAAAAAATGTTTGGTATAAAACGAAGATAAGAAATATCGATTATTCTGAAAGCAATGAAGCTAGAACGTGGTTCAAATGATAGTTGAGTTTCCACATTATTTTTTTTAATAACACATTAAAAGTCTTGTTACATGAAGCCATAAATTCGTTGAGATAAGTTTTTCCATTAATCATAGCAGTGCATTTTTATTATAAGTAAACAAAACCAATAGTGTGATGGAAAAAACTGTCCGGGGAAAGCCAGAGGTCTAACAAGGTCTCTCGGACTGATTTACCTTCTTTAAGTAGTTAAAAAGTAGTAAAAGAGCTTGAACCAATCAGCTACAACGTAAAAAGTAGTCCGGAAAATTTAAAATTATAAAATTCGCTATTGAAAGACAATTTAACACAAAGTTCGCAGAATTTTGAAGTCTTTCTCCAACGAAGGAATGTAGTAATAAATATGTTATTGTATATACCATCCAATATAGCAACGTGAACAGCTTTTGCACCATGTCGCTATAATTTCTAATTTTGGTATGGCAATATTCACACAACTCAATAATACCCCTTTTCCATGTAACTTACATTTGCATTAAACTTCGCAGTTTACCTTTTATTTTGACAGCGATTGATTTGAAGCTTTATCAGAGCTAAAACTGAAGATACATTAAAACTGAAGATTGTATAAATTTAAATGTCCCGAGCTTTAGTTGTCCTTAATTGGTTTGCCTAGGTTTCAAAAATTATACCCGAGGCACTTTCACATACGTTACACCGGGTTACACATTGCAGAGCTTGTAGTAACGGAAGAGCTCACTAGATGGTTCATGGTGCGCAAGATGCATTGAATTCAAGCTTCCAAATCCTAACGTTTTTAAAACGATAGCGTTCTCAGAATCCAAACATTGACTATCAAACCGAACGGCACTGTACACAATAACTTGATAGGTTTAATCCTCTCAGACCCTATAGGAGTCTTCTGAGCAACTGAAAATGTGCGTGTTCTGACTGAAGAACGAACCTTGGTTCCCACAAATCCTACGGTGTTCTCCAGACAAAGTAAAATGTAGAATTTAAAAGGAAAACCAGTCACGTAACCAAATTGTTTTCATTTCAGTTTCATAACTATGCCCCCTTCTTCCGGAGAACTCTGGGGCCATCATTTGATGCCCCAGACAGCCATTGTTGACTGTTTATTACCCACCGGTATTGTGATTCCGCTTCCATGTGCGCGTGATGCAACTCTGGAAGACATTAAAGGTAAAATAATATTTTATATTCTTAAATCTATCACTTCTTTCAGTTCGTACATTATTACTTGCCGACTAGGCCAGTGAACCTGACATAAACGACCTAACTAATCTGAAATCTTCGTTCTGCAGCACATTTATGGAAAGAAGCCAAGAAGTACCCACTTTACAACTTATTAGCAGATCCCGCGTTGTACATTTTCGTCTCTATTACTCAAGATGCGGAACGGGAAGAGTTTTTCGACGAAAGTCGACGCTTATGCGATCTGCGACTCTTTCAGCTTATTCTCAAAGTTGTTGAGCCTGAAGGCAACAAAGCTGAGAAGATTCTCAACTACGAAATTGGTAATTGTTAGTTAATTCCTTGAAACACGTTTTGTAATTTAACTTTTTGGCATTCCTTTTATGTAGGAAAAGCTATCGGAGTTCCTTTACATGAAGTGGACCAGGTCGAGGATATGGAAGTCATCCAATATCGTCGTAACTTGTTTAGCGTTTGCAAGGAAGTGGTCGAATCGCGTGACCCTAATGACCTTTATCAGCAAGCGTTGTTTGCGTACCCCCCGGAAGTCGAAGCCACCGCAACGCTTCCTTCTTCCCTGCTTAAAAAACTTGATAGCGGTATTGGCGCTTTTTTTCTTGGAAATCATCTAAAGCATAAATAGACTAAACTCTCCACAGAAATAGTTGTTGGAAAAAGCGAAAGTATTTTTTAGAACTTCGGTTTGTCGAACTTGTCCATAGACTTACGTTAAAATGAGAAAATCGAGATTTCCAAACCCTGTTTCAGGTTAAAAATTATTTAAAACTGATATTCGAAACAACAGATGAACTGAGGAAGTTGCCAATGAACGTTGGTAAAAGTCGTATTAACGTTCATTGGCATTTCGTGTCCGGTAAACTGTCCCCAAAACCGAAGATCTTTTCTGTCGCAAGGCATATTAAAAGAAGAGCAATTTTTACTGATAAACTTCAGGAATTATCTTATTTCTGATAAAAAATGACATTCCCTTCATTTAGGCACGTTAATAATGTGCGTGTGGCAAAATAGTCAAGAACCTAAACGGACAACCATTAAAATTCCCTATGATGCGTTGCCGTGTTTCGCAGTCGCTGAAGTTCTGAACAGTATCAGCAAAAAAATGGGTTACACCAAAGATCAGCGGATGCATTTGGTTGATAGCCGAGTCGATTATTATGTCCTGAAAGTCTGTGGCGTCCAAGAGTATTTTCTAAAACCTTTCCCCCTCTGCCAATATCGAGTAAGAAAGAAGCCCCTATCTGAGTTATTAATATAGCTTTCCCGATCTAATTTTCGCTAACTCCAATCTACGTTACTAGTATATTCGTCAATGCCTTAGAAAAGGAGAGATTCCGGAATTAGTTTTACATCCGCGTGATGAATTGTATCGTTCATTACCTACCGTGGAGTTCCATTTGCCGATGTACATGCGTAAATTACCGCAACATACACGAAGCCCGTGGATCAGCTTGTGGAGTTTACAAGGCAAACTAAAACTTCACGTTTTATTGGCTACCTACGTCAGCGTTTGGGATGTGGATACGGTACGTACGATAAGATAAATAAACTGCATTCGGTTTTCCTCGATTTTTTCCTCTCTTTTTTCTTCGTTCTACGTTTATTGGACTCTCGAATACCAATTTTTAACAAATGAATGTGTTTTTTTATTTTATTTTTTTTTTATTATTATTATACAGATATACGTAAGAGCGGGTGTCTTTCACGGGCCTGAGTCGCTATGTCAAATCGTGGACAGTCCACAAGTGACATACTCGAATCCAAAATGGGATAGATGGCTTACGTTTGACCTGGATTTAGTCAATTTGCCAAGAAATGCGCGCTTATGTCTTTCAATATGTTCAGTGGCCAAACGGCGACGCAAAGAAGTAAGCTGTTTCCTTATAAGTTACGTTAATATTGCTGACTGGGATTTTGTCTCGAAGGAACACTGCATGGTTGCATGGGGTAATTTAAACCTCTTTAACTACGAAGGATATTTACTGTCGGGGAAGATATCCTTACATCTGTGGCCAGTACCTAAGGGCATGGATGAACTTCTGAATCGGTTAGGAACATCAGGTATTATACTTTGAGTTATTAAAATGCAAGTGTTTTGCGCAGTTCTTAGTGCAAACTTCGAAATTTTCTTCCTCAAAAGGTTCAAATCCGGTAAACGAATCGCCATGTTTGGAAATTGAGATGGAATCTTATGCAATGCCTGTGTTATATCCGGATTACGAGCAAATTGAAAACTATGCCCGGTTCCTTAAAACAAACGAGCCTAAATTAACAGTAAGGAGATTTTTATATTTTAGTTGGTTGTCAATGACTAAATTGACACTGGAGCATTACTTAGACAAAAAACGTTCACTAGTTTTATTTTAATGAATTTCAGTTGGATGAAGAAATGAGTGCCAAAGATATCATAAAAGAAATTATTCAGAAAGACCGAGGTTTTGCGAATATTCAGTACCAAGAAGACTTCCAGTGGCGATACCGAAAAGATCCTTTGAGTGATATGTCCGAGCAGGAGAAAGACCTGTTGTGGCGATTTCGTAAACAATGCGTTTTGTTGCCACATTCCTTACCGCGATTACTCGACGCAGTCAAATGGGAAGAGCGCGATCAAACATCCCAAGTAAATATGTTTAAACGTTAAACTGCTGTACAGAAAATTTACTTGAATACCTGCAATGCTAACAATATTCCTAAACAGATACTGGTTTTGTTGAAATCATGGCCAACCGTTCCACCAGAAGTTG
The DNA here is from genome assembly GCA_022885665.1 of Triops longicaudatus. Lineage (NCBI taxonomy): Eukaryota > Metazoa > Arthropoda > Branchiopoda > Notostraca > Triopsidae > Triops > Triops longicaudatus. The sequence continues at coordinate 290,070 of JAGQDJ010000054.1, forward strand.
CGCTGGAGTTACTTGATTGTAAATATGCAGACCCTAGTGTTCGGAAATATGCAGTTAGATGGCTGGACACTTCACTAACAGACGATAAACTGTCACAGGTAATTTGGAATTTTAAGACTTGACTCTACATTGTAACTGATGTAGCACAAGAGCCGAAATTTACGGTCATCAAGGGAATAGGTGGATTAATAGGCGAAGCAATTGACTGTTTTCTTTACAGTATTTATTGCAGTTGGTGCAAACGTTGAAGTACGAACCCTACCTTGACAACGATCTCGCTCGGTTTCTTTTGAAAAGAGCCCTGACAAATAAGAAAATTGGTCATTTTTTGTTCTGGTACATGAAGTACGTATTGCCTCAATCTATTGAAAGATGTTCCCGTTAATAAGTTTTTTTCCCATTTATCAGGTCTGAAATGCATGTGCCTGGACTAAGTATCAGATTTGGTCTCATGCTGGAAGCGTATTGTCGTGGAGCTGGAGCTCATTTAAAACAACTCGTTCGGCAAGTGGAAGCTTTAGATAAATTGACCAAGCTGAGTGACTCATTAAAGGATCGCAAATTGGAACCATTAAAAGTAACCCATTTTCGATTTCTGTTCTATTTTTTGTTGGCTTTACGTAGCTCTTGTTTTCTTTTTCTTCATTTTATATGAATTAAACACAGTATCTGTGTCTTTTTCATCCGTATTGATTCTTCGTGTTTTTGTAGGAGCGTCTTAAATTTTTCCACGAACAAGTGATGCAACAAGACTATTTGGAGGCGTTACACAATTGGACGTCTCCTCTAAAAAATTCGAACATTTTGGGCAAACTGGAAGTTAAAGAATGTAAAATCTTGGATTCTGCCAAAAGACCGTTATGGCTAGTATGGAATAATCCTGATCCTAAAGCAGAATGTTTATTAACACATCATGCGATTATCTTCAAAAACGGAGACGGTAAGACTTCTATTTTTGTGGCTCAAAACTGTATTCCGTTGCGGGGTTTCCTATGGTATGAATGAAACATCAACTCTATTCACTTTGTCATCGTTTCGTGATAAAGCGTGACCTTCAACAGTCGAGTTCTTTTACACTTTAATTTTAGCCTGTGATATTTATCCGTTTCTTTTTAGATTTACGGCAGGATATGCTGACGCTGCAGATGCTTCGTATTATGGACCACATTTGGCAAAGTGAAGATCTCGATTTACGGCTAACGCCGTATGCATGTTTATCAACGGGCAAGGAAGTAAAAAATGAAATATTTCCTAATATTCGAAAGCACCATTTAATTCTAAAATTTGACAGGTTGGAATGATTGAGGTGGTCAGGAAATCGAAAACGGTTTACAGTATTCAAAAAGCGAGTAAATGGGGAGCGTTCCAAATGGACGATACGCAATTGCACAAGTGGATTAAAGAGAAGAGTAAAGGAATGGAAAGCAAGTATGTTTACTCCTGTGAAGTAATTTGTTTTACATATTTTCGTCTACCTTCGAGGTACGAACAAGCGATCGAAAATTTTACCCTGTCTTGTGCGGGATATTGCGTGGCCACGTTTATCTTGGGTATCGGTGATCGACATCCGGATAATATCATGGTGAACGAAGACGGACAAATCTTCCATATAGACTTTGGTCACTTTCTGGGCCACTTCAAGAAAAAGTTTGGCATTAACCGCGAACGTGTGCCTTTTGTCCTGACGGACGATTTTTTGCAAGTGATATCCAAAGGTGTGGAAAACCCTCGGAAGAGTAAAGAATTTAAAAAGTAAGAGTCATAGGAACATTTCGAATTATATATTCTCTCCAAAATTTTCGTTTAGCTCTGTATTGTATTTTATTCATGTATTTAATTTATCTTAAGGTTCCAAGGGTTATGCGTTGAGGCATATTTAGCGTTGAGACACCACGCAAGTTTGTTAATTACGTTGTTTATGATGATGTTACCTACAGGAATTCCAGAACTTCAGGTAAAGGCTCTTTTTTTATTAAGGCAACCCTTTATAATAAGATGGATCTTAGTCGATCGATGATGTTGGGTATTTGAGAAAAACATTGGCAGTAGAGAAAACTGAGCCTGAAGCTATTGAATATTTTAAAAACCAACTCTGTGACGCCTACAGCAGCGCCTGGAAAACAAAAGTGGATTGGTTTTTTCATGGTGTTAATCATTGAAGTCATTCAAAATGTGTACAGCGCAAAAATACATTCAACTTTCATCATACATTTTCTTTGTCCCAACAATCGTAGAACCGTGCACACGCATACAATGGCTCGTACGCTCATTCGTTCAGTTACCGATCGTTCATTTATGCTACTTACGAAATCAGATTTCAATCGAAAGTGCAAACATATACTTTTAAAGTGTTCCAACCCAATCAATACATTCAACGATTACGATCTGTACAAATAGGTGTCATTTTGTGTTCGAAAGTTTTTTCAAATCGTCCAACTCTTTTTTCGTTGCTGACCATAACTCTGCTTTGTTACTCTTGAAAAATACCAAACTGTTATGTTGCTGGCTGTAAACATGCTAAAACAAAAAAAAACTTCAATTAAAACTGCTTCAGAGGATCAAACCATAACCGCGAAAACTTACTGCGTCTTTCTTTAGAGAACCTAGTTCTGTATCCAAAACGGTCAATTCTTTGAACTAAAAAAATAATAGTGCTCTTAGAAAAACTAAATCTTATGAAACAAAATTGAAGACGAAAAATTTACCCTCTGTTCTTTGGCATTGTCCATGATTCCCTTTGGTTCAAATTTTGTTTTGTTGTGTCGAGTGCATTAGCGAGTTACCATACTATTCTAAACGACAGTCCAGCACTACAACGCGAATGGACACGAAGGGACCATGCTACACTGGTCGTAACGTTATCATGAATGAGCAAGCCATCTGGTAAAGTTATTGGGAAATATTCAGCGCCTCACCCTCTGGCTCCTCCTACTGTTGTGTGGCTGACTTCCGTTTGTCTTGTGCGATTCCCTAGCATAAAAACACTTCTAAAATGACTTTCTGGCGTCAAGCAGGTCTTAAGTAAGTACCCGGAAGTCAATGAAATGAAATCGCACTTTATGTAACGTTATTTGAAATTGTAGCTATATCCAATATTCCGCCATTGCGGCCAAGCTCGTCAGGAGGGCCTTGAAACCCAACTTGAGGACCGAAGCTTTGCGACGAGAAGAACAACACGCCAAAGTTACTTTATGGAAAGATGGCAAACCTATCAGTAAGTTTTAGCCTTGATATACCGTACCTTTTTTTAAAAAAAGACGATTTCTATACACGTGGGTTTTAATCGTTGCAGACGCGAAGGAATAAATGAGACGTTAATCCCATAAAGATTCGATCATGTTATGGGTTAAGGTTGGGATGCCCTTAGATTTTAGCATCGTGTAGTTGAGAATAGTCGCATTGATTTCTAATTAGTTCAGTACGTTTTGCATGAATTATACGTCGACAAGACCCCAGGTTTACTTCGTTTGGGCTTATAAAGATCTCATACGACTAATATTCCCTAATTATCGTCGTTTACTGGGCTTGTTATCCTGTTCTCCGTTTGAATGGGGCAACAGTTGCTACTTTGAAATTGATCTGAACGTTATTAATAATCATGTGTCTTTTTTACTAACAATTGCTTTGGTTTTCGTAAAATTTGTAATAGAATCGAGGATTAATGTCTTTCTTTGTCTTTTTACAGGGGATGGCCAATAGTTTCATGTGGGAATCTGTGCAAGCGTTGACGGAATGTAGAATTAAGCCCATACATATGAAAATACACACAAATTCGATGTAGATACCCGAAAACAATTTTTTTTAATTTTCTCCATTTGTTCTTTAATTACATTACGAATTAACTAATAATGGCGAGACAAAAAGCACAACCCAGTAAAGGTTAAGGGTATGCCTATTAAGCTTGAGATGAACGCCAGCGAAAACTGGGGTGCGAAGACTATGCCTTCGATAGGTACCATTGCCCATATGGACCAGACTATCCCTGTAAAGGGTAAAACGCTGCTGCCAATAGCTATGGGCCAAACGTAAGATTTGCTGTGGTTCAGCAAATACAAGTACGTGGAGATGTACGTGAGCCATATGATGCCAAATAGCCACCCGAAACTTGAAACGCGTCCGCATTCCGGAATTGTTGAAAAATGACAACTGAGCCCGCCATAGTTGAGCGATAGCATTTCGTCGAAAGAAGAACCCTATGCAAGATAAACCTTTGTATTCACGCTATTGCGTAGTTTCGTAGTTAGAAACACTTACCTTTCCTATATTTCGCAGGCAGTCAGTCCAAGATAACGCCAAAATACTTAATATCGCTGCTAGGTGACTTATAACAAGGTTTGCAAATCGGTTCCCGGGTGCCTAAGGCAATGTACACCATCATAAAAAAAAAAGAAAACTCAAAACCGGAAAATCACGCCGTCTTTTCTCAAATGACAAAGAATAGGATTTCGTACCTCTGCCATCTTTTTTAGTGATTGTACGAATACAGAAATACCCGCGGACGCAATAATAACCCATAAAATGTTGGTTTCCACATCCCAAGAGCCGCGATCGCTTTCTGGCGACACCCAGTCTGCCCCTCGGCACCAGAATCTATTAAAAACAGGCTTGTCATGTTCCATAATGGTTCAATACATGAATTTGTTATTGATTCAATTATTCACAACTTACCGATTTGCCAACTGAAGATCCATTCCTAGAAAGAGGCCTACCATAAGCAATGCCAGACTCAATCCTTCTTTTGTGGCTATCCCTGAATTAATCCCAAATTTGACCCGTGAATAATATTATCTTACTAATTAAGCTCAAGAAGGAAAAAATAGCTAATTACCTTGGCGATAGCTTATCATCTTAAAGACGATAGCGAAAGGAAATGCAAGGATGTACAACGAATCTTGTAAGTGACATGGTACTCTCTTGCGATCCATTGCGTAAAATATGGTAATTCCTGCAATACCTATGCCTATACCGTTCCTAACCGACTGTGGCCAGTTTCCTGATTTTGGAGTGAAAGATTTATCCCATAAGAGTCGTAAGCTCCCTAGTATAGCTAAGACGATGAATGAGAAGAGGGAGACGAAAAAGACCGCGGAATACGCATCTCCTTGTACATTGATAGCTTGGAGGTACACCGGAAGTAGAAGGACTAGTAATAACACCGAAGTGGCATGCAGGATCGCGATGAGAGTTTGAAGTGACCACAATTGTGCAATCTGCTGTCGAAGGCATGGGGAACGTGTCGCCGGCTCGGAACGAGCTTCGATGTGGTGTGTTTCCAACAGGACTTCACGCTCACCGTTTTCATTGTTTTCGGGCTTCACAGTTGCGAGATTGAAATGCTCGTCTTTCGCAGCCATAATTTAGCGTTTCGAAGAATATTGTAAACGTCAATCAGCTATGCAAGAACGGTTAATGCGATGCAGTTCAGGAAGTTCCGTACCTGACTAAACAGGAACTTGAGCTTGGTGCATAAAAACACAAACACTGCAGTACATTATTCATGATACGACTCACGCGCACCTACACAGAGGAGCGAGCGTAGTTGATTAGTTTGCTTACAAGGCGGATACAAAAGTCGCTAGGTAGACGTGATAAGATAACCTGGGTGCAATCAAAGTGTACTTTTTCTCTTTTTAAGAAAAATGTGTGACTCTCTCTCCTATAGAATTCTAACCACAAAAAAGTTCGACAACCCACAGCTTTGAGAACTCGGCACCAACTGACCGCATGGAATAAAATAGAAACGTTCGATTTTTCCCTCTTTGGTGTCTACAAACTTCGCTCTAGGCGCCAAAGTCGACGAATACCTGAGACTCTCGCTTCACGCGTCTCGCTTACAAAAGCTACGGCAGCTCCATATCATTACGGACTTAACACACGCGGTATACGAACTCCTAAAACGTAGGCAAGGGTGCTGTTACATACATACGAAAGCCGAATCCGACTGCAGGATTTGATGAATAGAATGGTGGAGAACCTAATGTATTTTGGCGGAACTAGCATATTTAGATCCATGTTGCTTGACAAACATGTTACGGAAGTATCAAATTTAACCCATTTTCCTTTGTACTGTATATTCCTTTGTGCATTCTTTCTATTTCTTCCATTCACACTAAAAATTATGTTTTTGCACAAAGAGTTCTCCAATTCACAAGTGACACGTGGTACATAATGTATCATTCAAACTTGTTTCTTTTCTTCATGCTTAAACATGTTTTCTGACTAGCTCTTGTGGTAAAATACCATCACATATTAGCATGCTAAAAATCGTTAACGTTAATTAGAGATATACACCACCAGGCATGTTCACTATTTCGGGAGATATCGAATATTTGATGGCAACAGGGGAGAATTGTTCCCGCCAATCAGTCACATGGTCTTCTTGGATCAGATCGCAGTAACTCACGTCCAAAAGCTTGAGCATTTGACAATTGCAAAGAACTTTGTATACGGCGGCCGGGGTTACGGAACTTGAGCCAAGGATGTCTAAAAGCTCCAAATCTTTGCAATACGTTGCGATAATTGTTAAATCAGTGTCAGTAACAACTCGCACAGCCGTTAAGAAAAGTTTGCGCAAATGGGGTAACGAAGAAATCAAGGAACAAAGACCGCTCCCGCCATTGGCGGGTAAGCCCAAACACCATCCTAAATCCAAGTCTTGTAGCATTCTTAGGGTAGAAAGTGCCGCCATGCCCATGCCTGTTAAATTCTTTGCCCTCCACGCATTCAGAACTTTCAAATGCGGGTTCCTTTGCTGCATGGTTAAGCATATGTCATCCATATGTAACAAATACATACACGAATCTGAAAGAAATTAATGAATAATGAAAACATTAAATAGAAAAACCAAGTACACAATGAGTAACTCCAGCTAGATATCAATATATAAACCATACCAATTGATAAGTATTCCAATTTAGGATTCTTTTCCAAGATGACTACTAAGGCACGGGTTTCAATAGTTGAGCGGTCCAGGATCAATCGACGTAAGGAAGTTAAGCTAGACAAGGCGCGAAAAGCGGAAGTGTTCGCTTCAAGGCCGTCCAAGTCTAAAACTATAAAAGATGAAAACCACACATTATTAAAAACCATATCGCGTTTTCAACAGTATCATATCACATTTGGTATCCTTGACGCCTCAACTTCTTTAAAATGATATTTTCTTTTCTGGAAGTTTTACCTTCTAGCAAAGGACAACATCTTGAGAGTGTTCTGAGACAGTCTTCAGTTAAAAAATGACAGTTGTTCAGCCTCAGAACTTTTAACTTGGTTCCATAGTTTGCCAGAAAGCTAATAAAAGAAGGACATAAATAAAAGAAAGTAAAAGAAACGAGTAGTTTTACTTTTGGAATTGTGTTGGACAGATCTTGTTGTTTTGACCGCACCACGAAAGATCCAACCGCTGTAAATGAGCAGATTTCGTTGCTAACCAATGCAAAGTGGAATTGGTTACTACGCTCCAATATGACTGCAAGAGAAAATAATTTTACAATGCATTTAAAAGAAATTCATTACAGGTATACAAATTACATTTCACAAAAAGCACAACCTCAATTTTATGGGAGCTTTTACTCGATATTACAAACTACCGAAAACACCCTTGGCCAGGCCCGTACCGTCGGAGGGGGGCCCAAGAGGGCCCGGCCCCCCCAAAACGCAAGTCTGGCCCCCCAAGTAAAAAAATGGATATGAAGAAGAATTAATGGTTTTATTGCAAGATGAAAATGAAATAAGGAATCATATTTATTCATATATACCATA